>JAADVQ010000141.1:0-25709 GCA_023335835.1 Elongisporangium senticosum | reverse complement strand
TCGTACTTTTGGCGATACCCAGGGTACCTTCCGTACCTGCCGCACCGGTTGGTTATTTTGTTGGTGCCCAGTGGATCGACCGAGAGATGACCATGGCCTCCGCCTTCGCCACGCGGTCGGAGCGCGCGCTCGTGCTCAGCATCCTGCGCGACGACTTCGGCGACATGGCCGAGCGCATCGCACACGAGCTGCTGTCCTCGGAAGGGCTCCAGCTGCTTGAGATCGTGCGCCGCGTGCGCGCGCGAGCAGCTACAACTGGCGTCAAGCCCTCTCTGCACGAGGTAATAGCACAGGAATGGTCTCGATCTGTGGTGCTGTGTATTGACTGGCATGTCCTCTTGGCTGGTATGACGGCATAGATCAAATGCGTGTTGCTCAAGCTGCTGCAGCACAACATGCTCATTGTCAAGCCTGTGGCGGCCGCGCCACCGCCCGTGCTCGTCGTCGTCTCGTATCATGTACGTCTCCCTTTGCCCCATGCTTGTGGCATCGCCTTGGTGTATTCACGCTGCCTCGCTCCTCTCGTGTAGATTAACGTGCAGGAGGTTCTGTACCGACTGCACTTCCCCACGTTCATCGAGCAGGCCAAGAACGGCTTTGGCGTGGAGGTCCGTGATTCCATACTCATTGACATTTGCAATAGGAGGAGAAGACTGATGACGGCGTGGTCTATTGCAGGGCGAAGTCATCATGGAGGAAATCCTTGTGCACGGCCGCGTGCGTATGGACCAGTCGCTCGAGCCCATGGCCTACAGTCTGGCCGAGTTCATCCACAACGAGCAGCAACAGGGCAACGAAGACGCCGCCGCCGCGGACGAAGAGATCAGCGAGGAAGTGGTCGAGCAGAGTCGCGAGCGCATCCGCAATGCATTCGTAGAGATGGCCAAGAAGCGCTACATCGCGCGCGTACACCCGCTGGACCTGACGGTGCACCTGCCGGACGACCAGCCGGACTTTCCCCTCAGTATCACACGCGGTCAGGACGAGCGAAGACCAGGGGCCAGCAACGGCTCTGCGTCGAACGGAGCCTCCTCAGCACCGACAGCTACGGCCACGAACGGCAAGCCGGAAGCCGACGACGGCATCACGGTGCGCGGCAAGCGAAAGAAGCCGGCCTCGTCCACTGCCGCCAAGAACGGCTCCACGATCCCAGTGGAGCTGCAGATGATGCTCGAGGCTGACGAAGCGCGTCAGAAGGAGGACTCGTCCGAGGCTGAGTTTGAACCCGAGGGCTCGGCCGCGGGCAGCGCTCGTGCCAGCACCAAGAAGCGCAAGCTAACCGCCAAGCGAGCCAAGCTGCCTACCCGCGGCGTGTCGGCGGCTGTCGCTGCTGCTGCCGCTGTCGACGGCGAAGGAGCCACGGGAATTGGCGAGCAATCGCTGGTGTGGCGCTTTGGCGCCGACCAACTCGTGCGCGATCTGCGCCACCAGGCCTGCATCCGGTTCGCCAGCGAGAACATTAACAATGTGGCCGGCATGATCGTCACGGCCATGCTCAAGCACTCGTCCCCGCACGAGCGCGAGAAGGACGAAGCCACATCGTTCCCCGTCACTGCGCGAGAGCTGTTCACGATGCCTGACGTCAAGTCGGCGCTGCCCAAGGACTCGAAAGACACGTGGCGACTGCTGCTCAACTACATCACGGTCATGTGCCGCGACAAGTCGGGCATGGTCATGAAGGTCGCGACCGAGACGTTCGACCCCACGCAGGCGCGCCCTGGTGACGGCGGCCAGTACGTCGTGCACATGAAGAAGATCGTGGAGTTTTTGAAGCAGGCCACCACGCATTCGTTTCTGCAGGAGAAGTACGGCACCCCGAGTGCCCGTATTGTGCGGCTGCTCATGGAGAAGCGCCAACTGGAGCAAAAGACCATCGGCGAACTGGCGCTGCTGCCATCGAACGACACGCGCCGCCGCTTGTACGAACTCTACCGCGATGAGCTCGTGCAGATGCAGGAGATCCCCAAGCGCGCGGACCATAACCCGGCCTTCACACTCTTCTGTTGGTCCGTGAATGTGCCGCAATTGGAGAAGACCCTCTCGGAGCGCATCCAGGACTCGCTTTGCAAGCTGCGTCGACGACGCAAGTACGAGGCCGAGGAGAACAAGGACCTGATTGCTCGCTCGGACCAGCTCGTTGAAGCGCACGACCTGGCCAAGTTCGACAAGCTCAGCCGTGCTCTCGACCGTCTCGATCGCGCCACCGTCCAGCTAGACTCCATGCTGCTGCTCTACCGGGACTTCTAGGCGACCTCATCATAAAATATCACCATTCTTTTTTCTCGCTGCGTGGGAATGCGGAGATCCAGCATCGCGATGCCTTGGGACTTGCTTGTGACTGACATTGAACTACTGGAACGAGAGAAACGACCAGCATGCATGCCGTACTAACGTTATTGCGGTGTGTTTATCCTAGGATTTTCACCAGCGCTGCTTTTTGTAGAGTCGTGAGATGCTTGGGGAAGCGAATGTCAAACTTCAGTACAAGATCTCCACGCTCGCCTGGCTTACTGGCGATCGGCATGCCTTCGCTCGCGATGACCTTCTCAGCGTTCGGATGCAGCACTTCGTTGCAGGAGATGGCCAATTTCCGACCATCCAGCGTAGGAACTTCGACACAATAGTCCCCCAGGGCTTCACTGAGCTTCAGCTTGGCCTCGAAGACCAGGTTCGTGCCATCACGCTTGTATAATGGATGCGCCTTCTGCACGATTTGAAACACGACGTCGCCGGCTTCGTGCATGCGCGACTCGTTGCCCTCGCGCTCGAAAGTGATCTTGGTGCCCTGCTTCCAGCCTGGCTTGACCTTGATTTGGAACGTCTTGGGCTCCTCCGACAGCTCATCATTCTGGAGCCGTGTGCGGTGCACGACGCTGGTGCGCGTGACCCCGTTGAACAGCTCTTCCAGCGTGCACTCCAGCTCGACAACGATCGCATCGGCCTTCTCGGTGGTTTTCTTGCGCATCGACGCCGCGAACGGAAGCGTGTCACCAAAGCCAAAATCGCAGAACGGGTTGTTGGTGCCGAAGAATTTGCTGAAAACGTCCTCCGATGCGCGCTCGTTGAACGCGTAGCCATCGCGCATCTCGCCATTCTCATCCGGCACGCCATTTCGCAGACCATCGAAGCCGTACTGGTCGAAGATCGCACGCTTCTGTGGATCGCTCAGCACATCGTAGGCCTCGGAGATCTCCTGGAACTTGTGCTGGGCTTCGGCCAGGTTGGCCTTGTTCTTGTCGGGGTGCCATTTCATGGCTAGTTTGCGGTATCTGCATCAATTTAGAGCCCAAGAGATCAATCCACAAGCAAGTAAATGCAGACGCCACGCACAGAACGTACGCCTTCTTGATCTCATTCTCCGTCGCGCCGCGAGGCAGCTCGAGGATCTCGTAATAGTCCATGGGAACCTTGTTGATGCAGTCTGTTCAAAGCAAAAGTGAACTAGTGCAAAGCTGACCCAACTAATTTTGGTCGCTTGTTGATGGCGAAACGACCGACGAAAATACACCAACTCATGATGAAATATGCATCGATACCATTTGGTCGTTCTTGGTACAAGATTCATATTTCGCTCTTAAACATTTGACTGGGGGAGGATGTAATCTAGACATAAAGCCAGCTCACGACCGCTTTCCGCACCATATTTACAGCAGCTCACTGCATAAAAACAAAGATAACAAGTTAGATATCCGATTCCTTCAGTAGCACCACATCAGGCACAGGCACTTACTAGGCAGGGCCGCCGCCACCTTCCGGGACAGTCCAGTTGATGTATTCCTTGGGCATCTTGATAGAGCAGCACTTGCAGTGCACGCAGTTCTGCGCGTTGATCACAAGCTGGGGCACACCATCGGCCTCACTGCCGTCCGTGTATTCGTACACACGCGCGGGGCAGAAGCGCTGCTCCGGGCCGGCGTAGATCGGGAGCGATTCCTTCGTCGGCACATCCGCGTGCTCGGGCTTGATACGCAAGTGAGACGGCTGGTCCGCATGGTTCGTGCCACTGCGCTGCAGGTTCGAGAGCAGATCGAAAGTCAGCTTGCCGTCCGGCTTGGGGTACTCGATGGGGCTAAACTCGCTCGCGGGCTTGGTCTTGGCCGAGTCCGGAAGCGTGTTGGGGATCGTCCAGGGCTCACGGCCCTTGGTCACAAAGCAGCTCAATCCGGCGTGAAGCAGACCAGGCAGAAGACCGTAGTGGAAACCAGCGTGGACGTTACGCACGCGCTTCAGCTCTTCAGCGATCCAGGACGTCTCCACAGCCGTCTCGTAGCTCGTAATGTCGGCAGCCGGCTCTTCAGTGTTAATCTCGCCAGTGCTGGCCACAGGCTCAAGACCGGAGCCCACGAGAGCATCATAGGCAGCCTCGGCAGCAAGCATACCCGACTTCATGGCCGTGTGGGTGCCCTTGATCTTGACGCCGTTCAAGAAGCCAGCCGAGCAGCCGATCAGAGCGCCGCCAGGGAAGCTAAGCTTGGGAATCGCGTGGTAGCCGCCCTCGTTCAGGCAGCGAGCACCGTAAGCGACGCATTCGCCACCTTCCAAGGTCTCTTTGATCACAGGGTGGGTCTTGAAGCGCTGGAACTCTTCATACCTACAAATAAACGCTGTTAGATCGGTCGTCGTCATGCGATCAATCGTCAAGCGATTGCTATGTTCTTACGGGTTGATGTATGGGTTTTCGTAGTCGAGGCCCACGACCATGCCGATCTGCACCATGTCGTCTTCCATGTGGTACAGAAACGATCCGCCAAAGGTCTTTTCCATGGCCGTGGCCTGCAGAGGCCAGCCCAGCGTGTGCTGCACGTGACCCGGGCGGTGCTTGTCCGACGGGATCTTCCACACTTCCTTGACACCGATGCCATACGTCTGGGGTTGCACGCCTTCCCGCAAGTTGAACTTCTTCATGACTTCCTCACTGCACGAGCCACGGCAGCCTTCGCCAAAGAGCGTCTACACATAGCGCAAAGCACCTGTATCAGCATCATGCAATAATCATGCAGCCTGTCGCAAATGTCCACGTACCACGCGCGCACGCAGCTCCATGCCGCGAGCAAACGTGCTCTTGGGTCGGCCGTCCTTCTCCAGACCGACATCACGCGTCGCAATGCCGCCAACCGATCCGTCTTCACGGTAGAGCACTTCCGCGGCTGAAAAGCCCGGGTAGATCTCCACACCGGCCTCTTCTGCCTGCTCGCCGAGCCAGCGCACGAGCTTGCTGAGACTGATCACGTAGTTGCCGTGATTATGCTGCCGAGCACATCAAGAGAGATCGTGTGAGACAACTCTGCGGCTCTTTGCCAAGCAGACACAAAGATTGCTTCGGTTCTGACGAACCTGTTCCTGGGGCAGCAGGAAGTGCGGCAGCTGCAGCGATTTGGTCTCGGACAAAAAGATGAACGCGTCGTCCGTCACGGGCGTCTTGATGGGCGCATCCAGCTCCTTCCAGTTGGGCAGCAGCTCGTCCAGCGCGCGCGGTTCGAAAACGTTGCCTGATGACGCAAGAAAGGCGCAAAAACACGCGGCGACAACGTTTCAGTATCTTCCGCCGACTACGTTGCGTTTCAAAAAGATACACGCACCCGAGATAATGTGTGAGCCGACCTCGGCGCCCTTCTCGACCACGCAGACCGAGAGGTCCGTTCCCTTCTCGTTCGACAGCTGCTTGAGGCGGATCGCCGCCGCCAGCGAGGCCGGGCCCGCGCCGACCTAAAGTCAGTCAACATGGAATTCCGATGCATTGTGAGCTCTCTGTCTACAGCCTCCCCATGGCTGGCTACTACAAGCAGTCAGTCGCGCTGCAGCAAAAGCAACACCAAACGTACCAGCACGACGTCGTAGTCCATGGCCTCACGCGGCTCGTTGAGCAGCTCAAGCTCTTCGGGCGAGAGCGAGGCTGCAGACAGGAAGCGCTGCTGCTGCGGGTTCTTGCGCGAACTGACACGCATGGCGCGCGCCGACGCCGCGACCGATCGACGCCACATAGTTGTCCGTTGGCTGCTTGAGTCTCCTTGGCGAGTGGCGGTTCCGAGGGTCCGCGCTGCTTTCTCTTCCAGCAGCACGTCCGGCTAATGGAGCTTTTTGGCGGTTGAAGGGCCGAGCAAAAAAGCAGCGATGGGGAGTAATTACGACTTTTTACGGATCCTCACGTAGTTTTTTACCACTTCACATTACCGAATTCCAGCACCACCGGATTGTGCCAGCGATACGCACACTGGAACACTGGAGCAAAGACAACTGCACCGTGTTTTGATATCTTAGAATTGTGATATGTTCCGTAGCCCACCGTGTTTTGTAAGTTTCCGCCCATCCCTCGTCTAATCCGATTGTTTACCGAATGAAACCGCGTCTAATCCGATTGATTACCGGAAGCTTCAAGCTGAGCCTGATGGTGGACCTCTATGGAAGGTGGCTTCTGGGCCTTGGCGTGGAGCCACACGCGGTCCATGACGACGTTCTTCTTGCGGTTCTTCAGGCGCACGGTGCAGTACTCGTTATCCAGCATGCGCAGGCCGGTCTGCTGCACGAAGAGCTGCTCGAGGTCTTCACGCGAGAAGAAGTAGGCCAGCGTGCCGTCGCTGCGGTAGTAAAGCGACGGCGCCAGCTGCTTGGCGTTGCGGCGCATGGCCAGATCGTAGAGCCCGTAATCGCGGAAGCACACGACCCCGCCGGGCCGCAGGACGTCGAAGACCTTGCGCATGGTCGATGTGAAGCTGTCGGGCGCCAGCGCTGAGAGCACGAACACCATGAGCACGACGTCGATCGATTCCGGCGCGACGTTGAGCTCCTCCTGCGCGATGTCGCACACAAAGGCGTGGCATCGCTGCGGGTCGTAGTGAGGGTTCTGCTTGAGTATGGAGATCGCGTGCGCGCTGAAGTCACAGACGCTTGCGTGGACGTGTGGGCATTCGTCCAGGATTGGGAAGATAGCGCTGCCGTAGCCACAGCCGAGCTCTAGGACTCGCAGTGGCTCTGGATGCTGCGCTGGCGATCGGTCCATGCGGACAAGAAGAGCGTCAGCTTAGCAGCTACAGTACAGGCCAAACGCATACTTGCGCATGTGACGTACTCTGTGCGTTGCTAGTAGCTCTGGAAACTCCTTGACCAGGTAATTGCGCGGCTTATACACCTTGCCTGTTCCTCAGAAAGCGCCATCATCATCAGCTGCATGCGGTGCAATAGACCACTAAAGGCCGCAAGACCAAAAGCTAGTAGCGTACCGTTGTTTTTCTGGTGGAAGACGTCCCACTGGGTCTTGGCAGCGCCCGCAGGCGCGTCTCGCAGCCACTCGAGTCCGTCCACCACCTCTGCCGCCTCCTTGCTCAGCTCATCTTTCTGCTGCTGCTGGCACTCTCGAGCCAGATCTGCCCACTCAAAGTCATGCGAATGCAGCTGCACGTCCTTCCGGTTGCTCATGCTGGCGCCTTTGAATCACAGAGGACGGTCACGAAGGCGCTCTTAATTAGAGGGACAACGGTAGCATCAGCTCAGTCATGGCGTCGGACCCAGAGCAGCAGGCCGTGTGGGTGGGCGACGTGCCTGGCTCGCTCTGCGTGAGTGAGGACGCCGTGCGCGAGGCCTTTGCCGTGCACAACAAGCGCATCGTGTCTGTCAAGGTGCGTGCGCTTGCGTTGGCGGCTCTAGAGACAATAGAGTGGGAAGAGTCAACATCCATTCATCGTACTAGTAACAAGCAACGGTTGTTGTGATCGCGTAGATCCGCCACGACTTCGAGGACATGACGACCGACGGGTTCGTGTTCATCACGTTGTCGTCCAAGCGATCGGCCGAGCGCCTCGTCGAGGACGTAAATGACGGCACCATCAGCGTTGGGTCGGCCATGCAGGCCACGTTGGCCATCGACCGCGGTGCGCCCAACCTGGACGCGCTGCTGGAGACACACAGCGAGATCGCAGACTTGCTGCTCGGTCGACGCCAGGCCAACGCGCTATCGCAGCAGTACGCAGGAGGCGAGGAAGACGACGAGGACTCGCTCATGCTGCAGAGTCTCTCGCAGCCGTCCTTCGCCAGCCAATCGCGCAAGAAGAAGCGCAAGAAGCGCAGCTCGCAGCATGAATAACTTGAACACGGAGCGCGTGCATCTTCATATACTGGCCTTGTCGTGGTTTTGAGTTGCGCATTCAATGCGGCGGCGTAATGGGACTGCTGGTGGTGGTGCCATGCATGCGCCGCAAGAGGTTCTGCATGCGCGTGTTGGTGCAAATACAGGGCGAGCGCCCGCAGACAAGACAGCGCGCGGCTGCGATCTTGAGCTTCTTGTTGGGCAGCAGAGCGCCATAACTGTCTGGGTTTGGGGCGGCGTCTTCTTCGTCGGAGCCATCAGCTTCGTTCTCGCCTGTTGTCTCATCCGTGGCGTCGTATTCATCGGTATTCGCTTCGTCTTCCTCATCAAATGACGACTCGTCCGAACTGGCAAGCAACTCATCGCACTCATAGCTCTCGTCATCGTCATCGTCGTCTTCGTCATCGCGTTTTCCCTCCAACTCAAGCGCGACAGCACTCGCACGTCGTCCGGCTACAAGGCCATGATGTGGTTCGTATTGCGCGAACGCTGTCGACGCTATCGAAGGCAACTGCTCTTGGGACTCCGTGACAAGCAAGGGCATATACCGCTTCGGCTTGCAAATTCTGATCGGTTGCGGGCGTGGGGAGACGTCAGACACGCGTTTGCCCACGATGCGTCGCTCCAGAGCCTCAAGTGCACGCTGCATGCGCTCGTTTCCGGGCTTGCGAAGGTTTTGCAGTCGCAACGGATGCCGCATTGGAGACGCGTGCGCACTGTTTATTGGCGTCGAAGCCGCAGATTGCAGCTCGACATCCTCGTCAGTGTCTCCATCCTCCTCTTCCTCGTCATCGCCATCGTCTCCTTCGTCTTCTCCGTCGTCTTCGTCATCAGAGAGCTCCATTTGCTCGAATTCGGACTCCGATTCGTCATTCTCGGACGAAAGGAGCTCGTCGTGCTCGTAGTCGCTGTCGTCCGAGTCATCATCGCCGTCTTCCAGTTGCGCTCCAAGCGCAGAGCGTAGTTGCAACGTCTTTGCATGATCAGCCATCTCCCTTTCTGGCCGTGGAGGTGCGACCCACGTCACTACACGCGCAGAGCTTGTGCGGATACTCTTGTTGGCAGCTGGAAGAGCTGTCTGATTGCAATCCACTTGATCCACTGGTTGTTCTTCTGTTGCCGTAGCAGCCTTCCCCACCGCTGGAGCTTCTACAACACCGCCAGAGCCCATCAGAGTCGGCAGGTGATTCGACTGCATGAACGGCTTTTTCTCCAGAAACGACGGCCAGTTGTGGTCGCACGTCTTGCCCAGCAGCGTTACGGGGCTAATGACGGACCAGGACGTGAAAAACAGCGCCGGATGCAGGTTCTTCCGCGCGCACTCACTCGAATCCAGCAGCGTCTCAGCCGCCTGCGTGCCGGCCCCCGTCGGGATCCGACCGCCACCTTTCATGTGATGGCGGCCATTCCGCCCGCGACGTTTGCCCGCAGCGTCAACTGATCCCTCGTTCCCACTCATAGCAAAGAGTTGGCCTTGCGCGACCTGCAGTTGGCACTTCTCTTCCAGCCATTGCCTCACGGCCGCCACAAACTCGATGGAGCACTCATCCAGATCCTGCATCTCCGAATTCGCGTCTTGGAACTTGCCCACGAGCAGACCCCAGCGTTTGCGGATCTCCAGGCGACTGCGATGCGGGATGTAGTTAGTGCCGATCCGTGCGAACCGCTTGCTGTCCTGATGGAACTCCTGCATACCACGCGCAATACGTAGATCCTCTTCCACGATCCACGACGCGTTCCGCCGCACGGGGAACTGCGAGTGGTACGTCTTCACTGCACTCGAGCCTGTCTTGCTGCTGATCAGATAGCGATACCTGTGCTTGAGCAGGTCTGGGCTCTTCCGAGGAAGGAACTGCTGGCTGATATCCTGCCAGGAATCGCCTCGCACGCCGCAGCGCTTGGCACCGTGCGCCAGCAAATTGTCTTCGCTCTGCGTGAACGCTTTCTTCTTGTTCTTGCTCTTCACGACCAGAAGATGGTTGTCCAGCTCGAGCATCTGCTGGCGCATGGCCCGATTGCGCTCTTCCAGGCTGCAACCCTGGCGGAACGTCTCGGACAGCGTCGACAGCGACTGCGAGCCCACAAGCTCGAACATGGAAGGATGTGCCACGGCTGCATGCGCGGCCGTGAGCGACCGCGTTACACGGCGCGCATCCAGAATATCTTGAGACGAAGCGGCCGAGGAAGGAGACGAAGCCGATGCGGACGAAGTCGAGGTCGAAGAGGACACGGCCGCGGTGCCAGGATTAAGCTTCGAGAGCAACGCTCCCTTGCACTGCTGCGCCAGTTGGCCGCGCGCCTGCAGCTCCTGGAGCATGGCCAGACACTCATCGCGCGCAGCCACGTGCTGGGCGTTCTCTGGGTCGTTGGCAAAGAGATGGTAGTTCTGCAGAAGCAACTGGAAGTGCTTGTGCATCTGCGAGGCCAGTTGAATGCACTGCTGCTGCGTGAGAGTGGCGCGCATATCCTGCAGGTGGAATGGCGCGGTCTTCTTGCGTCCGCCGTGCAGATAGCGTGTCGCAGCACTGTGATGCAGCCTGCGCGGAGGCATACTAAAGCCCTCTACAGAGCTCGTTGGTGTCGCTCGCCCCGCCGCCGCAGCTGCACTGGCTGCCAACAGGAGCGACGGCGGAGGCGGGACAGGCAGCGGGGCTCGCGGTGGCCACAGGCTGCTACCGGACGCGCCGCCGCCATTCAGGCCGTTGCGCTTGTACTCGCCAGACTTGCTATCACCGCTGGCCAGAGGCATACGCGTGTGCGTGGAGTCCCAGAGCAGCTCGCTGAGCTCTTTCTTGGAGATCTTGACCAGCTCCTTGGCGCTCTCTGCCTCGCGCTCATCGTCTTCGTCCTCCTCCGGCTCGTACTCCTCATCCTCCTCGTCCAGGAACGACAGGTTCTCCTGCTCGTGCGGCAGCAGCGACGACAGGAACCGCTGGTACTCTCGGTCCTCGCCGGTGTCCTCGACCAGCTCCAACTGCCAGCAGCATTCGCCATTAGTCCTAAGCCCAGAGACCCCTGGAGAACAAGCAGCCCACGCACCGAATCTTCGTTCAAGTACGAGTCCAGTGTGTCGATGGGCACATCCACCAGCGAGAACTGCGTGCGCGTGCGTCGCGCGATCGTGTCGTTGGCCACAGCATCGCCATCGGGCCTTGCGCTGCTGCCGCCTGCGTTCGCGCAGTCTTGCTCCATGGAGTTGGCGCCAAAACCGACAAGCGCGCGGATGGAATTTCGGCCAATCACGTGACCGTCGACATGGAGAAATCATTTTCACCCAATCCTGACCATGATGCTTCCTTTTATGCGCCAATCAAAATGGGAATTCCCACGGACGCACAACGGCAACATGTGACGAATGTACGGCCCATGGACGCCGAAGCGCGGTGCCACGCGCCGTGGGCGATGAGATGGACTCGTGTGGACAGACATACTGGGCCATGAATCCTAGTGGCCATGTAGCGCACGGTTTTGGATCGAGTAGGTCGCTGGACTCAGAAGCGTGTCCTCTTGGCAGTGGCTTCACGCACGCGTCCTTGAGGATGGGACGCCGCCGCCCAACACGAGCAACTGGATGATGAGAATGATCATAGGAAGGCATTAGCGCCGAGTGTGCGTGTGGATGGGTGGGCGCATCCCTCGCAACCAGTGCCGCAGAATCGCCTGGTGCGGGAGCACAGAGTCCAGAGCCGACCATACTAAGGCGCACGCACAAAGAAGCACCCATTGTTAACGAGTCCACGACATGTACACACAGAGTGTACAGACACCACCTCCATGTGTAATCGCGCACAGTGCTGCACATGCAGACCGACCACTGAGAACTCAATTAATAGCCAGACGTACGGACACGTTGCGCGGCGTTGCTTGTGGCGCAGAAAACGTCGCGCATTCTCTGGTCAGCCGCCCGCGCATGACCTCTCCATGCCACTGCGTCAAGAACAGCGACCCACCCACGATCGGCGCACACCTCAACACGGTGCAGACTTCAACCTGTTATAACAGTTCAGCACAGTAGGATGGCGGCAGATACACCGCACCACAGCGCGCCGCTCTGGTTGGTTGAAGCGGAGCTCATAACTCACCCAGATGAGTTGTCCGCTCGTGACCCAACGTGACGACATTACGAAAACCCCCAAGAATGTGTGGCTGCAGTGGGATCGTGAACTTTCAAGGACATAGGGATGTAGGACTCCGGCAGAAAATGGCGACAAAGCGCCCGTGCTCTTTATCGGCGCACCATCCCGCGTGAAAGTGAAAACGCTAATTATTCGTCTGGTGACGAACCTTCAATTAGTTTGGAGACGCATTCATCCGCCCTCGCGCTCAAAGTGGCAGCAAAGAAACCGGCGCCGGTACGATGAGTGGTGGATTACGAAGGTGTACACATCCAGTGGATCTGGATTCTCATCCTCAACAGATCCGGAGGCGAAAGGCGAATGATCAAGATTCGCCTTGCCAATGCGATGCCATCTGATCGCTTTTTAACAGGATGCAGGACTGATACTGCACAGTAGGGTGACGCACACAGACAAGCCGCCGAGGGCTGTCAGTGCCACCTTGCGAATATAATATATTTCAGGTGCTGAACATTTTTCTGCAATGCATCGAAACTTAGATAAAATAAAGGGCAGATGCAAATACGTTTTGGAAAGTCGCAACTTGCGTCACAAGAAGGCGTGCGAGTAGCTAAACTTTCCTTTTAGAACACAAGCAGTTGCAGGTCCCGTTTGCGAATGAGCTCCGGTACACAATTATCGCACGATTATAGAGCTACAAGAAAGACAAAGATGTGAGTATATATTGACGAACTTAATACTGTAACGGTGCATTCGTTTCCACTCTTGAGCTTCATGACACGAAAAAGAGCCAAAAAAAGATGAGACAATGGCAGCTAATTATGCACCACTCATTTGTACCTCAGCAAGCATGTCTCTCCAGCATCTTGTTGCGGTCCTCTGTTTTACCAAAATTAAGCCCAAGCGTATAGAAACCGCGTTGGTAATTGTAAGGTGTAACATTGGGTTTTGAGCTTAAAACTGAGTTTTTTTTCGAGATCAAATAGTATGAATACTCTTTGCAACCGCTCACCAGGAAAATGTCCATGCATTTTTCTTTCCTGCGACTGGATGGAACAAGGAGAAGTTTCCCGGATGATCCGTCGACGCGTGCCACTGTTGATGCGCTCGCTTGGAACCTGATGACCAATTTGTATGGAGGCACAAACCCCAGGGCCGTTTGATGGGTTCTTGGAAAGAACACTGGGCCGGAGGAGAGGCTTCAGCGCGCCACTGTGCCTTTTTTGCGTCTTTTCGTGTTTGTTTGGTTGCATCAGCTGGGAACTGCCTTTCTCTGGGCGCTAGTCCGGATAATTCCAGAGTTCATTTTTGTCTTGCGATTTGTATGGCGGGTCGGAGCTTTAACTTGCAGATAGGGGTCGGGCAAAAGGACTTCCAAGCGTGGGCTTGTTCATCTGGGCGGCATAGAGAGGATGCAAGTTTGTATGGAGACCTCTTCCTCTTGTCCCCTTCTCCTCCTCTCCTCCTCCTTGTTCCTGCTGCTGGCCCTCTCGCCTTCCCCTCATTTCGAGTTCAAAACCAAAACGTCATTCATCGTCTCTGGCGGTTGGTGAACAAGTGCGGCCTCCAAAATCTCCGCGCCCGTCCGCTCCTCTACAGTGGACCGTGATAAGCGTAGGACGCTCGACGTAAGCAACGATCTCCCCCCTCCTTCGCTCGGCAGGAGCGGAGCTGCAGGCAACCCACTCCTCCTCTGTCTTCTCCAACTCCTCACTCTTAGTCTTTTCCTAATAGCGCCTAGGAAGCAGCATGCCGCTGCAGACGCTTGACCCCGCGCAGCAGAAGAAGATGGCGGCCGTGGGCTCGTTCAAGTACCCGGACCGACTGCAGTTCCTCACAGGCATGCTCGAGGTCAAGTTCAAGAGCGGCGCGTTCGCCACCTGGTCCGACGCCTTCGTGCGGCTCGAAGGCCGATGGATCAGCGTGCACAAGAAGGAGCGCGACCCCACGCGCATGTCGGCCATTGAGCTCGGCCCGGGCGTGCAGGTGACCGACCTCACTGACGCCGAGGCCTCGACCAAGTTCCCTCGTCGCTTCGACATCAACTGCAAGGGCGGGCTGCTGCCGTCCACCGAGATTAGCTTCCGCACGCGCTCGCGCAAGGACCGCGATCTGTGGGTGCTGGCCATCGCGACCAACATCCATCTGCTGGAGGGCGTCGGCCTCGACCCCGCGTACGCCGTTATGGACCTGGACCCCGTGGTCACGCGCATGAAGGAGTCACTTCCGCTCACACCCATCCGCATCCGCAGCGATCTGTCTGTGCGCTGCGCGTCCGGCGAGAGCCTCGTGCAGTTTTTGGTGGCCGAAGAGCTGGCCATGGACCGCGCGCACGCGAACCTGATCTGCCGCCGCATGCTGTCCATGAACATCCTGCACCATGTGGTCTGGGAGAAGGAGTTTGTGGACGGCATGGAGTACTACACGATCTCGGAGATGGACGACGAGACCAACTACGAATCGGAGCACTTCCAGAAGTACATGGACTCGCGCAAGTTCTGGAAGTTCTTTGACCACGACGGCAGCTCCAGCACCGGCAGCGGCCGTAGTGCTCGTCAGCTGCGCAGCACGGGCAGCTCCGGCCAATCGGCCACCCACCACCGCAACTCCATGACGACCATGTCCACCACGAGCGTGGATAACAAGAGCCACAGCTCGGTGTCGTCCACAGCGATCGCCGACAAGAAGGCCAAGAAGTGCTCGGTCTGCAGCAAGTCGTTCAACCCGCTGCGGCGGCGGTATTCGTGTCGCATCTGTACGGCCGTGGTCTGTAGCCACTGCAGCATGGCGCGCAAGGTCGAGACCGAAGACGAAGGGTCCGTCAACGCGCGCGTGTGTGTGAGCTGCAAACTCGGCTCGGCCAACACACAGGACGACTTTTACGATCGTATCTTCGCGGCCCCGCCTTCGATCACGGCCAGTTCCAGCGACGTGTCCTCCACGGGGCGTCAGAGCGGAGTCTCAGCGAACGGATCGCTGCCGCCTCCGGCCCCAGCCGCGACTGCTGAAGCTCGTCGTAAGTCCAGTGCCGTGCAGGCTGCTCCAGCCCAGCAGCAGCAACTGGCGCCTGGATTCCGAGACTCGCTGTCTGCCTCGTCGCTCTCTGCGCTGGTGGACTGCCACCTGTGCATGAACGAAGGCTGCGCCCCGCTGCGCGATGTGTCTGAGGTGCCGTACCCAGTCACGACGGACGAATTCCACCTCATGGGCACGAACCAGTTCCTCATTGCCGGCGAGATGGACAACGAACAGGAGCGCAAACGATACGTTCGCGTGATCGACGCTGAGCTGGATGCCAACCCAGCAGCGCGCCTCAAGATTGAGAACTACTGCAACATGGCCGCTATCGCTACTGGCTGCCCGATGTCCTTTGTGGGTCTGCTAGACAGCGATGAGTACTCGCTTGTCGGCACGCACGGCCATGACAATCGTAACACTATCCCCCGCGAGTCGTCTGTGGCTGCGCATACCTGCCGCAACGGATCCCCGCTCGTATGCTGCGATATGTCCGAAGACGTGCGATTCGCCGGCAACCCGATTGTCCGCGACCAGATCAAGATGGTGTTCTACGCAGGCATTCCGCTCACGCTATCGACCGGCCACACGGTCGGTGCCGTCGAAGTGATGGACAATCACGTGCGATACGTGTGCACGGAGGTCATTGACCAGCTCCAGTCGGTGGTGCGTGGCCTGCTCAAGATGTTCGAGAAGATCGTGGCCAGCGCTCCGGCGTCTGCTTTCGAAGAAGAAGTCGAGGAGCCTGCCCCAGAGAACGAGGTGCGAGAGTCCGAGCAGGAGCAGGCCAGCCTCGCGGACTTTAGTGCCGCCGAGCCCGCTGCCGAAGCCGCAGCGCAGCCATCCGACAGCGAGATGGAGATGCGATTGCTGGAACTGCTCTCGCAAACGACTAGTACACAGGAACAGCTCCGCAACCAGCAGGGCCACATGGTGCAGGCCATCTCGTCGCACTCGAAGCAGCTCAGCGACATGGCCCGGCAGCTGGAGCGGATGGAGAACACATTAGCATCGAAGCTGGAAGCGTCGTAATTAGCTGTCGTCCGATCTTTATAGACCCCCTTTTAGGAGCGCGAGGAACTTTTTTTTATAGTGAGCGTAATAGCACATCTCCTCTACCTACAACGATCGTTAGCCCATGGCCAGCAGATCTGTGATTGATGGTGGGGCTTTTGATGGGCGCTGGTGGTAATAAGGACTGGCGGTGTTTGTGATGGTCCGTCAGGGGAGATCTTGAAGAGACAGACGGAAGACCTTGAGCCCCTGACTGGAGTGGCTGTTACACTCTTGACAGGCGAACATCATCAAGTCGCTGACATGAAAAATGTAGCCATGTGGTCCGCTTCCAAATTCCAGAACAGGGTGATTGATGGAAAGAGAGTGGTGGATTGCATGATAAGGATAAGTAATGGAGCGGGGGTATGTAATTGGATGAGCCATCATAGTTTGGCTCTTATCCATTCCTCATGCACCAGTAATGGATAAAGAGACAATTGCGGTGGCCAGTCTCTCCAGCCACGAATCAATCAAGGTGGACACGGCGGCTTTGCATCATAGGCTGTTAATACAGTGGCGCTTATCTTTCACGCGCCCGAGTCACACAACAAAGGGAAGGATGACGCCAGCTCCGATGATACTGTAGATTCCCACGGACAGTCAACGCGCCGTGACGTCTCTCATTGTGGCGTGAGCAAGCCGAGCTGCATACGTGGTCCGACCGCAACTGGTTGTGGTTAAACTGGTCCATTTGGCGCACAGCCTTTAGCTCTGGCGCCACGAGCGACAACACAATGTGCCGACAACGCAAGTGAGAAGCCGCCGCGTCGTCCACAGGCGACAGGCAGTTGGCTCTCCGTTCGCCAGCACGTGCAGTGTGAATACTGTACACTATTTGTAGAGGCGGCGAGATCGCACGTGCGCGCTCTGGACTGGACTCATGTGTACACTGCGCCGCACTGGCTGCTCCACTGTACCACTTCATTCTGTGGGCACTTACGCTTTGGGCCACACACGCGGAGCCTCCTTTGTTCTCATAGCCAGAGTGCATACAATATCTCATATAAAGCCCAGGACGCCAATTGCCAAAAAACGGGCCAACGACATTTTACGATCCAGCGTTACATTTGGGCGCCGTCTCCCGGGATTTGAAAAAAATAACACGTAAATTTTCGGCGGACTGACTCATGTCTTTGTGTGGATTCTTTATAGGAAAAGCGGACTGTTCGGTGGCTGGCGGATCAAAGTCCTTTGAAGAGGGGGCAACCCTATGGCGGCTGCGGGATGAATCTTCCTTTCCCTCTGCAGGTGAGCAGCCGAAGCTTCGATTTCTTTGAGGCTCTTGGTTCCATCCGCCCGTCGCTTGAGGTGCTCGCTCCACAGTGGGGAAAGGGGGATGGGCCAATCCCCAAGTGGCCACGCGCATCCCCGTGCTCAAAGGTTCAGTCCAGAACGAAGTGAAGCGGTGACCGCAAAGGGGATCTGAGAACCAGCTGTGATTGGATGAAAACCTTACGCCCACGTTTTGTGCACGCCCCGGCGGTTCGCTCCTCCCTGCGCTGCGGCCCGGAGGTGGCGTGCGTGTGCATCACAGAGCACGACTTGCGCAGTCTTGGGGACCGTCCCCTCTCCTCTCCTCTGTCCTCGCCTTTCCATTCCTCCAGGGGCTCCGCTGCATGTACGACACTCGGGATATGGTCCGCACGTTCCTCAACACCGCCAAGGGCCCCAAGACCGGGGCGCGGCCGCCCTCCGGCTCGGGGGAATACGCGACTCAGCGGGACTCCACCACGGGCGTGCAGCACCACCACAGCAGCAGCGGCCACACGTCGCCCCCCACGAGCTCTGCGTCGTCCTTCAGCGGCCCATCGCGGCCCACGCCCGAGCGCAGCGCCAGCTATGGCCTTAGCGGCCGCCCCGCGGACCCCATGGCCAACAAGAAATGCTCCGTTTGCGGCAAGTCGTTCAACCCGATCCGCCGCCGGTATCACTGCCGCACGTGCGCGGCCGTGGTCTGCAACAACTGCAGCATCTCGCGCAAGGTCGAGTCGCTGTACGAGGGCCCCGTGACGGTGCGCGTGTGCGTGAGCTGCAAGCTCAGCTCCATGTCGGCCCAGGACGACTACTACGACCGCATGTTCACGGCCGACGTGGCCATCCCCAGCGCCTCGCAGGGCAGCGACACCTCGTCCGTGACCATGAGCAGCGACCGCGTGAGCACGCTGTCCTACCAGCACGCACCAGCCCCGGGCAGCACGGGCTCTGGCTCCTCCAGCACGCGCCACCACCACTCGATCGAGAAGAAGCGCGCGCCCAGTGTGGCCATGCAGCAAATGCCGCCGCTGCGACGTAAATCGAGCGCCGCATCGACCCATTCGGCCTCGACCTCGCGCGCCGACACGGCGTCCATCACGTCGCCCGTGGATCAGCAGCAGGAGGCCGAGGGGCTGTCCCCGCCCGCGGACTGCCATCTTTGTTTGGGCGAAGTGTGTGCGCCCGTGCACGACGTGGCGGAGATCCCGTACTCGGTCACGGTCAAGAACCAGCGGCTGGTGGCCAAGAAGCTGGTCAATGAGACCGAGCGGCTCAAGTCGGTCCGCATCCTGTGCAACGAACTGCGGCGCTCCGCGAGCATGAAGCAGACCATGTCGCAGATCTGCTCCATGGTCGCCATCGCCACACAGACGCCCATCGCGTTCGTGGGTCTGCTGGACGCCGAGGAATACGTGTTCGCCGGAGTAGACGGCGCGACACCTCCCGACAGCTTCCCGCGCGATAACGCATTCGCCGCGCATACCTGCCACTTCGGAGCGCCTCTGGTCTGCAGCGATCTCTCGGACGATATCCGCTTCAAGGCCAATAGCCTCGTGGTGGACACGATTAAGGCGCGGTTCTACGCCGGTGTGCCTCTGACGCTCTCGAACGGACACATCGTCGGCGCCATTGAGGTGTTGGATACCGCGCCACGCTACGCCTGTACGGATGCGATTGCGCAGCTGCAGCCAGTGGTGCGAGGCATCCTGCGCAAGTTCGAGAGCGTCATCGCTGCTGCTCAAGATGCCGAGCCTGAAGAGCCCGTGATCGTGGAGGCCAAGCCAGCGACACGAGTACCAGCGCCACCGGTCCCGCCGCGTGCGCGAGCTCCGGCACCAGCGGTCGACCGGCCGACGACGCCACCTCCTCCGCTACCTACCGCCACTTCAGTAGCAGCTCCAGTCAGAGCTCCGGCTCCTGTACCGCCACCGGCACCGGCACCGGTGGCTGCTCCGGCGCCGACGGCAGCGCCCCAGCCCACAGAGAACGAGATGGAGATGCGATTGCTGCAGCTGCTCTCGCAGACCACGAGCACGCAGGAGCAGCTGCGCAACCAGCAGGGTCAGATGGTGCACGCCATCTCGTCGCACTCCAAGCAGATTAGTGACATGGCCCGGCAGCTCGAGCGCATGGAGAACACACTGGCATCCAAGATCGAGGGAGTGAACCGACAGGATGCCGCGGCGGCGGACGCATGATAGAAGAATCGCGAACATTGGCTCCGACTCGTGTGCGTTCCGCTGGCGCCGGTGTTTGTCTGTTAGGCCCTCTATCTCCCTCCATGGAGCAGCAGGGCGATGTTAATGCGAGTGCAGTAACTACCGTAATAGCGAATATGTGTTCATCAACCTCCATTCTGCATTTGCCATCCTGCAGGCAGTAATTTAATGCTTAGCACCATGTGCCATGTAATTATCCCACCGAACTTAACAAGCGAACTTAGTGCGGCGTCCGTTTGTGATCATTTTCGCGGGAAAATGAGTCTGTGCGCCAAGGGGAAGGAGCTGCTGCGGGAGTTGCAGCGCAGCGACTGGCTGCCGCCCTACAACGTGAGCGCCTGCACGACAGAGCGAACGAGAGAGAGAGAGAGCTGCTCACGCTGTGGTCTGGTCGTGTTGGGTTAGGATGAGCTCGTGCGTCAGGTCGTGGATGAAGTGAGCGTGCTGCACGATCAGATCGTGGAAAAGCTGAGGTATGGATGGGTGCGCTGGCTGTTGTGGCAACGTCGGCCGCCATGTGACTAATGCGGCTGATTGTGGCTGCAGAGTGTTTGGCGACGGCATTGAAAGCCAGCCGTCCGTGCACTGCGGCCTGATCATCAACCACCAGTGTCTGCTGCGCAACAAGCGCTGCCTGCTTGCCTATTTGTACGTCAACGCCGTCCTTCCACGACGCGCTCTCTCTGTCTCACTATTGTACACACACACACTCTCTCTCCCTCTGCAGATTGGCGCGTACACAGAAGATCACGGATCTGCGTTGGGACACAGGCACGATCCTTCCGACCACACTCGCGCCCAAGTATGCGCTCTTCTTGGCTTTGGGCTTCTGAATCCGAGCTAACGACCCGTTGTGTTGATCGCAGTCTGTGCCCAAAGGAGGTGCAGTTCTTCCACTCGTACGACCAGCTGCTGACCGAGTACATGAGCGACCTGGAGATCGATCTCTCGGCGGTGCGTTGCTGTCTCCTGCTTCGTCTCTACGTCGCTCATGCTGCTGCTGCTATTATGCTGCCAACAGGACCAGCAACCGCCCAAGGACCTGTTCGTGGAGGTGCGCGTGCTGCGCGACTGCGGAGAGATCATGACCGAGAACGGGCTCGTGAACCTCGAGGCTAACTCGACCCACTTCCTGCGACGTGTGGATGTCGAGCAGCTCATCCGCCAGGGCCTGCTCGAGCAGATCAAGCACTAAGGTATTACCTGATATAACATTCTCATCACGGATTGGCTGAAATGAATACATCTGAACCCCTCATGTCATGATGATTGGATAAAACTGGGAAGCACTTGACACCATTGGTTGGGCATGGTCACCTACAGTAGGAGCTCAGTCAATTGATCCGATACGATGGACACGACGCCCGTGCTGCTGGCGCGCAATGTGCTCTCGTCTGTGCTGGCGCTGGCCTTTCCGGACGACCTCGTGACGGATGCCGCTGCGCAGCAGGCCTTCCTCTCGCAGTTCCAGCAGATCAAGACCATCTTCGAGCAGCAGAACGTGTTCGCGTTCGTGACTGATGGCAAGGCACTCGGCAAGCTCCAGAGCGTGCTGGTGCAATTGATGGACCAGCCGCCGGCTCTGGGAGGCGACGCGCTGCGTGTGAAGGCTGCCGCCTTCGATCTGCTGCTGGTCATGCTGCAGCAGTTCCCATTGACCGTAATCGAGTCCTACGTGACCGCTGCGTACGTGGAGCGCATCTTCAAGACGCTCAAGTTCGACCAAACCAAGAGCGACGACGTGCAGGAGCGCAAGCTTGTGGCCATCGCTGCCTGCAAGGTCACGCGTGAGCTGGTGCGCCACGTGGAGCTGTACTCGCCGGAAGCTCGCCGCGCGCTGTTCGACTCGTTCCCGAAGCTGTTCCCCGCGCTGCTGGCGCTGCTCAACGGCATCGCCAAGGGCGACTGGAGCCACGAGTCGGACTACGAGCTCTGGTCCAACGGCATCGCGGTATTCATGCAGCTGCTCGAGACCTCGCCCAATGCGCTGCGCACCTTCTCGGCCAAGATCGAGGCGCTGTGTATCCAGGTGTTCCAGGTGCCGGTCTCTGCGCGCGGACCGGGCGTGGAAGTGTACCACGAGAACGCCGTCAAGTGCCTCGGCCTGCTGGCGAACGCCTCGGAGAAGCCACACTCCAGCTGGAAGCAGATGATGGACAGAGCTATTGAGATGATGCACGTCCAGGTCGATGGACTGGTTGGCAAGCGCCAGAACGCCCAGAACCAGCAGCCCACGGGCATCAAGCACTGGACCAAGGACGCATCTGCGGACACCAGTACGGTCTACCAGAGATCTGCGACCATCATCTACCGCCTCAAGGTCACGGCGTCCATCGTGGCGCAATGCCTGAACAACCGTTCGATCTCGGAGCGTGAAGTGCAATTGATCCTGGGCGATGTCATCGCGCTCACTCGTCGCACCGTGGCCATCCGCGCGCAGGACGTGGGCAAGCAGAGCGCGGTCTCGGAAGACGGCGTGCGTCTGCCGTCCAGCGTTGTCTTCGGCATGCTGCCGGACGTGCAGACCTACGTGCTGCAGGCTTTCTCGGCCACGATCGATTGTGCGGGCATCTGTGCGCTGCGCCAGGCCAGCAAGATCATCAGCGTCATCCATCTCGCGTGCGAAACCAGCCGCGAGGCCTCGCAGGGCGCGCTCTACCGCTCGATCAGCACGTGTGTGCATACACTCGGCGCCAGCGCCGTGGAGAAACTCGGCAGCCCGCTGGTGCAGGACATCGTCGCCCGCTGCAAGCGATCGCTGGACGATACCAAGCCGCCGCAGGAGTTCGAGGCCAAGCAGGCGCCGCAGCCGGCCGCTGTGAGCGAGAAGAAGAACCAGAAGGGCAAGAAGCGAAAGCGCCAGGCCGTGGATGTCTCCAAGCTTCTGGATGCCGCTCAGCTTGTGCCGTTCGTGTCTGCGCACACGCAGGCTGTGCGTGCTTGCAATTTGGAGGCCGCCATGCTGGCCATTGCCACCTGCGTGAACGTGTACGGCAGTGTTCTGCCGATCGCCACGCGCTCACTAGCCAGCGAAGTGTGTCTGCTGGCTCGCAAGCACCAGCTCAAGCAAGCGGGCGCTGTCGCTGTGAACTCCGAGGCCATTTCCATGCTGCTGCTGTCGGACGCCATGACCGCTGATGCCTCCGGTGCGCACGGCGCGAACCTGGTGCAGGCCATGCAGTTTTGGAACTCGGCTGCTGCCCAGTCGCACCAGCAGACGTCCATGTTGATGCAGCTGATCGCTCTCAACGCTGGTGAGACCTTGCTGCATCCTCGTGGCCCGCCGCTCGCTGTGCCTGTGGAGCAGGAAGCCAACACGCAGAAGCAGCGCCAGCGCAAGGAGCTTTCCTCTTCGGTGCGTGGTGCCATGGATTGGGACAACGAAGACGACGACGAGGAATCTGAAGCGGAAGATGAGGCCAAGACTACCCAAGTGGTTGAGGAAGAAGAGCAGAAGGAAGAAGAGGTTGTTGCCAAGCGCGTGAAGACCGAGGAGGATGAGGAGATGCCTGCTACCGAGGAAGACGCTGAATTGGCCGAAGAAGAAGAGGAGGAGGAAGAAGCCGAAGAAGAGGATTTTGACGACAAACGCCCTCAGGTTGCTTCCACTGCCACCAAGCTCCAGGCTGCCAAGATCAACGACGATGATGAAGACGATGACGACGACGATGAGTTCCCGGACATCGTGGATGACGATGCTGATGATGAATAATTGTCTTGAGTTCATGCTGGACAGCCTTTCATTCATAGAATAAACTCTCTTGCTGCCTGTTCTTTCAACTCTCTGTTCTTCGTTGGTGCTGAGAGCTTCTCACAACGGCATTTTCAAACAAAAATCCACTCGCATTCACTACCTTTACACAGGATCCGACTGCGCTTGATGGGCGCCCCCATTTTCTTGATGGTCATAGCTTCCGCTCACACGTTAGATATCCGAGGGACAGGGGCAAACGTCAGCCTACGAGTCCGAGTCCAAGTGCAGATAGCCTTCTTGGTCCAGCGAATCGGCGGGCAGAAGCGGAGAGCTCATGGACGCGTCCGTGATCAAGCAGATCTCGTCGTCTTCTAACAGACCGTAATCCACGCCCGATTGCTCGCTTCGACTGCCACCAGGCTTTCCAGACGACGCGACAGCACCTCTCGCGGCGGCGGTGGAGCCATGCTGCACCAAGAGCGCGACTCCGAGCCCGATGCAGGCCAGAGCAGTAGGGTACAGCACCCATTCCGTGCGCGTGAACGCTTTGTCTGACTCGTAGAAAACGGCGCCTCCGACGACACTAAACGTGATCCAGCAGGCCTGGAAGATGGGGAACACGGTCATGATGTCCCCCAACGAGGTCGCGAGGTTCAGGAAATGCGTCTGTACGATGATGCAGACGAACATGCCGCCCAGGAAGACGTACGTGAGCGCGTACTTGAACTGATTGTCGCCCTTTAGCGACAGCGCGATCATCACAGCCGAGCACTTGGCCAGCAGCACGGTGATGGCGCCCACAATGCCCGAGCAGATCGCGTAGTAGTACGGCACTCGACTGTGGTACACCACGCCGGTCTCCACGCCGCCTTCCACGGTGTCCTTCAGCCGACGCGTGAGGTTCAAGGACGCGCTGGCCTTGCTTCCTGGTAGCACGCCGTCCGTGACGGAGCGACCTCCAGGCGAATGCGCGTTCTCCAGCAGCTTCTGCTCCATGCTCAGCATGCGCTGCTCCAACCGCAGCATGCGCTCCTCCATCTTGGTCATGCGCTGCTTCTGTCGGCGGTTGGACCAGTAGACCTGGTTCTTCAGGCGATGCGCCATGGAGCCCTTGATGGTGGCCAGCATGCTCACGGTGCACACGCCTACCGCCACGATGTACACCACAAAGCCTACAGAGGAGCCCGAGCGTCAGCACAGGCGCATGGGGAGACGAACGAATGAGTAGGTCGCCGTACCAGTGCGCACAAAGCGCTTCTCCAGCTCCGGCAGTGGGTACTCCACGTTGGGCTCGGCGATGCAAGCGATGATCACGACGCCCATGATCACGAACAGCACGCCGCCGAGATCGGTCTACAGACAGAAGAGCCATTAGCGCCCATGGCACATACATGGGCTTCCTGCTCTCGTACGCACCGCATACAGCGTCTCTCGGTTGAGGAAGTAGGCCGTGACGACGTTCGCGACCAGCGTGGAGCCGCCACCCAGCGCCGCCACGAGCGACTGCGTGGCGAAGCCGAAGGCTGCGAAGTCACCGAAGCTGCCGAAGATCACGAGTGCCAGGCCGAGCCACCACATGGGCCGCTGCACGTACGCGCGCTGCTCGTGCAGCGGCGCCCTGGCCTCGTCGGCGTGCGAGTACTTCTGGATATTGACGCCCAGATTGGAGATGATGGAGGCCACAACGGCCAGCGCCGCCCCAAAGGTCTCGCCCTGCGTCATCGAGCCCTCTTTCTCTTCCCGAAGTGTCGCCTGCGGCCTAATGGGTGTAGGCTGATTATGGGGAAGGATCAAGCCGGCCGGAATGATGGTAACGACATTGGGGGCGACCAGGGAGTCATTTGCGAAACGGACCGACTGTACCAGTCAGGTGTACCACGTTGAAGTGAGAATGAATGTTGTCTAGTATCTATACTACCTATTTACTATGTTCACTTGTCTAGGCTGCCCACCAGACTGCCACGGTTGCTCCAAGTACGAGCCAGGACGCCACGACGCCGACGTCAGAGCCCGAAGCCCCGGACTTGTGCGTGGGGATAAAGTCGCTCGA
The DNA here is from genome assembly GCA_023335835.1 of Elongisporangium senticosum. Classification (NCBI taxonomy): domain Eukaryota; phylum Oomycota; class Peronosporomycetes; order Pythiales; family Pythiaceae; genus Elongisporangium; species Elongisporangium senticosum. Next base: position 265 of record JAADVQ010000141.1, on the reverse strand, counting down.
GGAGCTCGAGGTGCTGAAACTGGCCGCCTGGGGAGATGGGAAGGTGCGCAGGATCTGCTGGGGCGTGGTGACGTTGACTTGAAACGCCAGGCTTTGGTCCACGCCATTGGTGAACACGACCTCGTACGTGCCTGGATACGACACGAAGTTCCCGTCGTCGTCGTAGAGGCCCAAGGTCGTGGCGTTCACTTGGAAAGAGACATCCACGCTCTCGCTCTCGGCCAGACTCACGCGCTCATAATTGAAGAGCTGCTGATTCAACAGC
>JAADVQ010000140.1:0-25724 GCA_023335835.1 Elongisporangium senticosum | reverse complement strand
AGCGGCGGCCGCAACGGGAGAATATGGCGACAAATAGAGCGCCCATCAGAATGAGTGCCACGCCGCAGAACGTGATGATGAGGCTCTTTGTGGGGATCGAGACCGTGAGATCCACGTACTGGACATTGCCATCGAATGCCAGCGTCCAGAACGAACCATCGTCCGTGACGTTCTTGATTGTTCGTACGACTCCATTCTGGAAAAGGAAGTACATTCCTGCCGTGTATGTTGCTTGAAGGCCGTCTTCGATATAGAAATGATTGTTGACCACGTGGTTCAGATGGTCTTCCGCTCCTTCGGAACAGTCGTAGCCGCTGCGTTTTGCAATCGCATCAATTGAACTATTGAAGTTGTACGAGAGAAGAAGCCCACCATGGATCTTGTAGGCGTCGTCTTCACTTGGACGAGCCAGAGTCATGAGCGATACCCAGCGAGTTCCTTCGCCATTGCCGCCGTAGGCGTCTCCAGCATCGGTGTCATTGTATGTATAGGGGCTGAGTCGGTCCATGTGGATCTTGTCCTCACCCACGATCATGTATTCATCATACGCCAACGAAGCATTGGTAAATTGATCGTCTGCGGCAATGTCCATGAGATAACTCACACCACGACACTCGTTTGAACCTTCTGAGCATGTGGCATCGAACTCCTTTGCGATATCCAGTACAACCCAAGCCAGACGACCAACTGTCAATGAATAGATCTTGCGAGGGTTCACAATGGTCAAACGATTGCCATCCAGAGGAGTCACCTGAGCATCCGGAGCCGACCCATCGTACATGTCATCTCCCGCAATGCGGCTACTGAGGCTCATGATCCAGAACGATGTCGTTGATCTGCTATTGCAGGCCCAGTACGCATTCACAATCCCATCCGAACTGTTTCCGTCTTCGATGTGGTAGTCGTAGTCAATCTGGAACTCTTCAGTGCCGTTTTCATTCAAACAAATGGCCGAAGCTTTGATCTGAGGTTCTGGATGGTATTCGTTCCCGTAAACGTCGTACTCTTGGACTCTGTTCATCACACACACTCCAGGGTTCGGTCCACAGTCGCTCGAAGTATCCAGGTCATAGTAAACTGTGTCACCAGCAGTGCTCTCGATGTTGTCCACGCTGGTGTGATTGGCCGTGGCTTCAGTATCTTCAACGAGGCTGGTGCCATCTTCAGAGAGAATCAGCTTCCGATAGTAAAAGTTCTTTCTCAGTGGGATCTCAAACGTGACTGCGTCAAAACTGATGTTGTCCCACAAGTCGATGTGTCGGAACTCCATCGTGGCCTCACTCTGGGAAATGTTGACAGACTCACGAAGCGATTGGCGATAGAGTTCAGTGGCCGACTCCAGGAAATACGCAGCTTTTGCTTCTTCATCGATCGATTCGGACGGAAGAAGGTTCAGAATCTCGGTCGCTGGGATGGAGCGGCTTCGACTGGCGGCTGAACCATCCTCAGTGACGTTCAATGGGGAGATACTGGTCTTGATCAAGCCTTCGATGTTAAAGGGCATGATATCTTCAGTGTGCCAACGGAAGAAGTATCGCGAGACATGGAGTCCGTGGATGAATACGGTCGCAGCGGTACTGGCGTCCATGGGCAATGTCGTGTCCGAGAGATCTCCATCGTCACTGAGGTAGATCTTCGATGCCCATTCCGTGATGAACTGGTTCGATGGCAGCATCGTGCTCTGCCACGAAAGAACTGGGAAGCCAAGGCTTTGCACCAAGCCAGTCGCGAATTGCGATGTATCATTAGCTCCCAATCCTGTGCACACGGTCGGATGTTTCAACACAATCGGAGCCACAACGTTCCGCAGCACCGTGTTGGTCAAGTAATTGAATCCTTCTTCCGTGATTGGATTTGAGACGTTGGTGGTCCACTCAGACATGATCTCCAGCGCGTCCGTGTTGGCCTTGAGATCACTTGGAGCCACGTAGGCCTCGACTTGTTCCGGTACGATCTGGACGTTGACGGCATTGAATCCGTTGTTGATGAGGTACTTTATCAGCAGCGTACTACCCATGAAGAAGACGACAGAAATGAACGCGCGGTTGGTCTGAACGTGGTGTCTGGACGAGAAGGCTAGGTACACGACAGGCAACATCGTGCCCAGAATCCAATCGGACGGAGTCACGAAGGCCGAGACGATGTTGCTGGAGTACGAGTTGTAGTTGTCACGAAGCGCTCTCTGTTCATCCGTGGTGTAATCCGATGATAGGAACGAGTGCACAGTGACGCCTCGGCCGTGAAACGGCGCCATGAGCAGGATCACCACGCCCGCAAACGAGCCAGCCATGAAGGCCAGACGCGAAAGACGCAGGTCGACAGTGACTGGGACGACCTTGGCGTCGCTCTGGCGTGGCTCTTGCGTTTCTCCTTCCTCGGACGCCATGCAGATCTGGAGACTTGATGTGCTGACGAAGAAGGCCGTTGAGAAGTGAGCGATTCGAATGGGCCGTCTCAATACTGAGCGAGGGCCGTGAGTTTATCGAAACTGGCGGTTGGCTGGTCATGTGGTGTTGGGCGTGGGTACACGCACAAAGCCGGGATTGTGGCTGGACGAACAGAGCCGGGCTGGGTTGAAGCGGGACGGATCATCCTGAATGGTCGGGATTCCACCAAAGACGAGGGTACAACAAGCCACAGATCTGGATGCGTTGACGTTTTCGATGCCAGAAAGAGGACTACTACCTCGCATTTTTCGAAATCTGGGGACTCGAAAGCATCTTTGAAGCTGCACATGGCTGGACCTGTGAGTTAAATCAGAGAACAAAACCCATAGGATCGGGAACGCGGTTCGGTTCCTTAATAAAGCAATACGTGCTGAGAGCGAGAACTCGTGAATCTTAAAAACGAGCCAGCGGTGATTTGACTATGAACGTGAAGCTGGGAACTTGAACGACCTAGCCCTGACAGGTTTCAATTGGCAACGCACCCAAGAAATACAACTCAGACACAAGGTTGTTGGATTTATGTGCAAAGTATAAACGTATTGGCGTATAGATTGGCAGCTACCGCTCGGGATCTATCGTCGCATCTTGTAGTGGTAGATTTTTAATTTGAAAACCGCTGAATATACTAAAAACCGTTGTTTTATTAACGCAGATTAAGAATTAATTCACAGCTGAGGAGTTTCGCGCGTGAGTGGGATTCGTTTACCTCGAAGCGATCGGACTCTGGTTCGAAGTAGTACAGCACAAACCCATAGTACCTAGAATCAGCTTGGTCTGATCCACTGGATCTTGCCGTTGGTCGCAACCGCTTGTTTGAAAGGGATCAGCCAAATCTCGTGCAAGCCGTCGAAGCACGTTGAATACAGACGCTGATATTCGAAAGGCATGACAATAGTTTTAAAGTCGAATGCCTCCATAATTCTAACTTTAAGATACCACAGGTAATGAATCAGTTCACGTTGGCACGGAAGAATGTCTGTCAACCCACGACGCGACAGGAGGATGCTTTGATGAGGCATCCCCCATATCGCGAATCTCCAACTGTAGCCCTGGCCAAATTTTGAGTTGCGTTGCAGAATCTGTACGGATCGAATGGCGTTTACACCCCCCCGATTCAACGTTCATGGGGCTCCAAGGCTAATGCAGGAGCTCAATCTATCTGCGCTTGGATTGAATCTCTGTCATCTACAAAGTGGTTTTGCTGAAGGCCCTTAAATATGTGCACTATTACTGCAATCACATCACGCAGAAGGTTGTTTCCCATCCTCCATGGCGTAGAATACGTCGGATGGCGTCCGCTCGCTCTTCAACAGCGACCGCTCGCCCTCTGTGAGCTTCTCGTTGTCGAGCGGCAATGTGAACGAGATCTCTTTTTCTTCGTGGTGAAGGACGATACGCTCGATCCGCAACTGGCTGAGAGGAACCCGAGCGCCATCGATGAAGAACGGGCTTTCGATGCTCTGATGAAACATCGAATGTGGGTATTTCTTGTCGTTCAGCATCATATCCGCGACCATCTCGACCGTGACATCGCGCGAGCGGCTCTGAACTCCGCGCTTGATCCACCAAGACCACACGAGAACCACGATTGTGCCAAGAAGTAAAATGGAGATGCCGCAGATCGTGAACGCCATGCTCGTCTTCGGGGTGGACATGTAAATACCCATAATCTTCACGTTGTAGTCGAAGACCAACGTACTCGCCGTGTCGTTTACGTTCGTAACGTTGCGCACCACGCCGTTCTGGAGCAAGAAGTACATGCCCGCAGTGTAGGCCGGTTGCAATCCGTGTTCCATGTAGTAGTGATTGTTCACGACGTGGTTCAAATAGTCCTCCGTTGCGTCCGAGCAAGATGTGCCACTTCGGTTCCCAGAGGTCCAGTTCATTGAGTCGAAATTGTACGGGAAAATGACGTTTCCCTTGAGCGTGTAGTACTCATCGGCCATTGGGGTCACAAGGGTCATGAGCGGCACCCAGCGTGTCGCTGCGCCATAACCGTAGTAGGCCGTTGTTTCTTCGGTTTCGTTGTACTGGAACGCACGAAGACTGCTGGATGGAATGTTGGATTCGCCCACAATGATGTACTGGTCTGTCTCGTTGGTTGAGTTATACGTGGTCGTTCCGTTGTAATCAAACTTGCCGTTCGTGGTCTGGTCCAGGAAATACTCAATGCCCTTACAGGACGCGTGACCGCAATTCGCCCAGTACTCATCCGCGAGGTCCACGATATCCCAATCGAGTCGGCCGACCGTCAGAGTGTAGATCTTGCGCGGATTCACAAGCGTAGCGCGATTCGAGTCAAGTGAGGTCACCACGGAATCAGTAGCCCGGCCTTCGTAGATTTCATCTCCCGTGATTCGGCTTCCAAGACTCACGATCCACATCGAGGTCGATGAAAGCTTGGAGCACGCCCAGTAAGCGTCAGCAACCGTCTCCGAGCTGTTCGTATCCACAATATAGTGGTCGTAATCGATCTGAAAGTCCATCGATCCATTGCTGTTCAGGCACACAGCGGTGGCTTTGATCTGTGGATCGGGCTGGTATTTATCACCATCGACATCGTATTCTTGCACATGCGGCATGACGCAGAGACCTGGCATCGAGCCACAATCCGCTGTGATATCGAGATCGTAGTAGATATCACTGGTGTTGTCGGCATAATCAACGGACGAGTACTTGACGGTCGCAGTCGTGTCTTCTTGAAGCGTTCCTCCTGCCAATACAAGCTTGCGGTAGTAAAAATTCTTCCTCAGCGGGATTTCAAAGGTCACGGAATCAAACGTGATGTTGCCGGAGATGTCCACATGTGAGAACTCCATGGTGCTCTCGTCCTGGGAAATGTTTACTCCGCTGCTGAGGGACTTTTTGAAGAGATCGCGAGCTGCGTCAAGAAACCATTCGGCCTTTTCCAGGTCAGAGGCGCCGTCGCTCGAAGGCAGAAGCCCCAACAGCTTTGCAGCGGACACGGAGTGGACTGGAGCGTCGTAGTCACTGTCAACGTAGTCCGGATCAGTGGTATTCAAAACAACTGCCGTCGCATTGAACGGGTATTCGGAGAACCAGCGGAAAAAGTACTGCGACATGTGCATCGCATGGATGAACACGTTCGCGGCCGTGTCGACGTCCATGGGCATGTCGTAGGATGCCCAGTTGTCGCTGCCTTGGCTCGAGTTGAGAGCGATCACTTCGGAGTAATCACCGTAGTTGATCGGCAGCATGTTGCTCTGCCAGGATCGCAGCGGGAACCCGTAGCTTTGCAGCAATCCCGTGGCAAACTGAGACGTATCATCCAAGTAGCCTCCCGTGAGTTCGCGCGTGCCGTTGCAGGTCAAGTCTGCTTGAAGCACGATGGGTGCCAGCACATTTCGAAGGACCGTATTGGTGATGTAGTTGCCAGCCGTGGTTTCAGAGATGGGGGCCGCCATAGTCGTTGAGCTCGAAAGCATCAAGTTGAGGTCATCCGTGTTGATCACGAGATCGCTGGGAGAGATGATCGGGACGAGGTCGCTCTGCTTGATCTTGGCAAACGCCGCGTTGAAGCCCATGTTCACGAGACTCTTGGCGCCGACAGTCAAGCACGTGAAGAGCAGCACCGAATAGACGGTCTGCTTGGTCTGCAAATGCTGATTGGGTGCAAACGACAGGAAGCCCACAGGCAGCACTGTGCCCAGGAACCAGCTGACAGGAGCCAGCAAGGCAGTCATGACGTAGCCGGAGATGGTGTTCCAGTGCTCGCGGTGCGTGGCTTGCTCTTCGTACGAGTCGGTCATGGTGGCATACGAGGTGACCCACAGCCCCGTGCCGTGCAACGCGTACATGGAACCCCCGACCAGAGCTGTGAAGACCAGAGCGAGCTGCAGCAACCGCAGTAGATTCACTTCGACCATGAGCGGCACGGCGGACGCGTTGCTCTGCAGCATGATGGCTGGCACTGGTGCAGTCAAAAGGTCGTTCGAGTAAGTTGGTGAATGGAGCGACCTCCCACTCTGTTCAGCATCGTGTCCACCGAATGCTCTATGGCGGTCTGGGTGCAAAGAGGCTGTGTATGGAGATCAGATCCGTGCTCTATGCCGTCTCACGACCGATCTGAAGCCAAATGGGTTAAAATTGGCGACTCTCTATGGTTGATGTTGACTCTATGGATACTGCTGTTGTTCTCTCTATTGTACAGTACAGTATATTGAGAGCCCATTTGTCGTCAATGGCGCACGGGTGCCCCCAGAGGTGGTGGATCTGTCCTCAAACCGACGTCACCAGGCACACCGCAAGCCATGGAAGAAGGTAGACGGACCCCTTCGCCATGATCGCTCCAAATCCCAATGCTCTATCTGCAAGCACAGACATATTTGAGATCCGAATCGCAGCACGTCTAACTGCGAATCTGGCCTCTCCGGGAAGGAAGTACCGGTATTTATCGGAAAATTGTACGATGTCACTCTCACGAGGGAGTGCTTGGTGGCGTCCGTCGTCGAAACAGAATCCAAGGGACCATCATGGTGAACATCGTGGGGTTATCGAATCTGCGCGGCGATGGCGACGACGACGCGCGCGCGCCCAATCCAAACCAGTACTACGCCGGCGGGGCCTCGCAGCAGGGAGGCGGCAGCGGCCTGTCGGTAATTGGCCCGGACAACGGGCCCTCGGCCGACCAAATGGCCAACATCGTTGCTCGGGCGCAGCAGGATGCGCGTGAGGCTGCCGGCAGAGGCAGTGGTGGCCCGCCGCGCTACACGATTACGTTCTACCGCGACGGCTTCACTGTGAACGACGGACCGTACCGCGCGCGCACAGACCCAGAGAACCGTCCGTTCCTGGAAGCCATCGAGCGCGGGTACGCTGGAGAATGATCGCGCGTGTGCTTGCGATTGACTGACTGATGGGTTCGCTCTGCTGTAGCCATGTCCCCCGCGAGCTTGAAGGAGAGAACCGGGACGAGGAAGTGGAGATCGGGCTCGTGGACAAGCGACAGGAAGACTACGTGCCGCCGCCTGCGCCGGCCTACACGGCGTTCTCTGGCGAAGGCCAGACCATGGGGTGCGTTCTTCAGAGTCTCCCCGCTGCTCTCTGGACTGGGGTTTTGATCCGATTGCTGAATTAGATCCACGTCATACGCGGTGGAAGCCGTGGTGCAGGGATCGGTGCCCACGGAGCGACCGGTGCTGGACGACAAGAAGCCCAAGACCACGCTGCAGATCCGTCTGCACAACGGCTCTCGCCTTCGTGAGACCATGAACCTGGACCACACAGTCCGCGACCTGCACGCGATCATTCAGTTGTACGTATAGATCCGCCCATGAACTATTATAGAATGTCCTACTGATATTGAATACAATTGCCTGCAGAAACGACGCGGGTGCCCAGCCGTACACGCTGCTGGCAGGCTTCCCACCGCGACCAGTGTCGACCGATATGAGTTTGACCATCGAGCAGGCTGGGCTTCAAGGCGCTGCGGTCACGCAGAAGCTCATCTAGTGAGTGAGTGAAGGGATCCGTCCATGCGTCGCCTCGTGTGATACTTTCCAGAGCAGACAATTGATTTTTAAAGAACGTGCTTCCCTCCGTCCATTCACGTTCGCTCCGTGTACCTCTCCAGTTGCTACCACCACGCACAATGTGCAGGGCGTACATCCAGCGTGCTTGGATCCCAAGTATGCTCGATTGTTGTAGGATTCCGATCACCAGGATGATGTATCGACTTGATCATCTCTCTCTGCCAAGGAAATTGTCCAGAGATTGCAATTGAACGCATTCCATTTAATAAAGTTTAAACATCGACCATGTGCTCGTACTGAGGCTCGTCGCCATGATGGCTGGCCTGAAGAACTGCCGTGCCGACCGTGCTCGAGTGCGTATCGGAGGAGACACCATCCAGGATCATCATGTCCGTAATGGGGAGAGCAAATCCGTCGCCCTTTTCTTTATGGCGGACGGTGATGCCGTCGATCTTGAACGCGTCCATGGAGTCACCGTTCTCGGGCGTGAACACGTTGTCCAGCCGCTGCGTGAAGAACATGTGTGGGTACTTCTCCTCGTCGTACTTGAGCTGGGCCATGATCTCGGCCGTGATGTGCGCCGGATGCCGGAGGCCGTTCTTCTTGTACGCCCCAGAAACAGCCTTGATAAGAACGATGGGCGTGACGATGAACAGGATCGCCACACCGATGATCGTGAGCACGAAACTGAGCGTCGGGATGCCGATGATCACGTCCACCCATTGCTCGCTGGTCGCAAATGACAGCGTGGTGGCCAACGTGGCCGTCAAGGTCGTGGTCTTGGCCACGCCGTCCTGGAACAGGAAGTGCATCGCAGTCGTGTACGTGGACTGCAGACCAGCCGACACGTAGTAGGCGTTGGACGCCACACCAGAGCGGTACTCAGCCACGGCCGAGCACTGCGATCCGTTGCGACTGCTGCTGGTCCACTCGAACGACTTCATGTTTTCGCTCAGAAGCAGGTCGCCCATGCGTGATCCTTCGATCGAATCGCTCTTCACAGGCGCCACGGACATGAGATTGGCCCAGCTCGTAGAGAACGTGCCCTCAGCAGACTCGGTTCCGTTGTACGCGAACGTGCCTAGCTGGGCCACAGGCGTGCCAGCCGCGCTCAGGATGACGTGCTGCGTGCTGTCCGAGTCGGTCACGTAGCGCAGACCGGAGCAGCTTCCCTCACCATCCGAGCATTCAGCATTGTAAGTCTCCGCAAGATCGACCGTTTCCCAGCCCAGACGGCCTACTGTGAGCGAGTAAACCTTCCGTGGGTTCACAATCGTGGCGCGTTGGCTGTCCAGCGTGGTCGCAGTGTCGTCCGGAGCGGCGGAATCGTACAGCGCATCGCCCACGATCTTGACATCCAGACTCACGATCCACATGGACGTGGATGACGCATCGGGGCACGCCCAGTAGGCGTCGGCTCCGCTTCCGCTCGAGGTCGAGTAGAAATCGTAGTCGATCTGGAACGCCTCAGTGCCGTTGTTGTTGAGGCAGATCGCAATGGCCTTGATCTGCGGCTCGGCATGGTACACGCTTCCATTGGCGTAGTACTCCTGCTCGAACGGCATCACACAAGAGCCGGCTTCGGAGCCGCAGTCCGTCGTGCGGTCGAGGTCGTAGTAGACATCGCCAGAGCTGTTCGAGGCCGACGCCGTCGTGTCTTGGCTCAACACGCTGGTGTTCGAGGCCTGGACAAGCTTGCGGTAGTAGAAGCTCTTGGCCAGTGGGATCTCGAAGGTCACGGCGTCGAACGAGATGCCGTCCGTGATGTTGACGTGGGAGAAGGCCATGCTGCTCTCGCTCTGGGAGATGTTCACTGCGTCATCGAGCGAGCTCTTGAACAGATCGTACGCTGCGCCGAGGAACCATTCCGTCTGCGCCTGCTCCGAGACCTCGCTGGCCGGCAGCAGATTCAGCAGCGCGCTGGCCGCGACCGAGTGGATCGGAGCGCTCGCAGCAGACGAGACCTGGTCCGGCTCGAAGCTGGCTTCAATGTGGCTCGTCAGGTTGAACAGCACGCTCGAGTTGTCGTACCAGCCAAAGAAGTGGCGCGACATGTGCAGCGCATTGATGAACACGTTCGCTGCGAGACTGGCGTTCATGGGCAGGCTGGCGCTGCTGAAGTCCTGGTCATCGCTGCCAAGCGAGACCACGTAGGACTCGTTGGCGGCCGAGGACTGCACTGAGGGGCTCTGCCACGACGGCAGCGAGAAGCCCAGGGTCTGCACGACCAGCTGCGACGCCGCGGAGGACTGGTCGACGTCACAAACGGACGACATAATGGGGAAGATGGCCGCCGACGTGACGGTGCGCAGCACAGAGCTGACTGCAGCCGACGCGCTCGAGGACGCCGTGCTGGCGAGCGTGGTGGCCGAGAGATCGCTGGACGTGATGACCGGCACGGTGTACTCGGCCGAGATGGTCACGAAGAGCGCGCCGAAGGCGTTGTTGAGCAGGTACTTGATGATGAACGTGCAGATGTAGATGACCGTCATGGTCTTGAGCGATTGGTCGACCTCCATGACGGGCTTGGGCGCGATGGACACGAAGACCACAGGCAGCACGAGCGTGACGTACCAGTCGATGGGCACGGACAGGAAGGACGTGACGGTCGCGGCGTAGGCGTTGTAGTCGCTCACGAGCTTCTTCTTCTCGTCGTCCGTCTTGGCGCTGGCCTGGAACGACTGCAGCGTGACGTTGTCATGGAACGGCACGAGCAGCGCAGAAGAGGATCGACGCCAGCGCGAAGCGGAACTTGCGCAGCCATACGGTCAGCGGGATGGTCACGACCTGCTCGTGGAAGTGGCCGCGCGCCATCTTGAGGCAGATTGCAGAGTGAGCGGCTCTGGTTCCTGTGGGACGAGAGGCCAGTGCATGGAGAGCCGAATACACACGGAGCGTACTGTAGTGTACCAGGAGCTCAATGCCAAGCGTTCGTTACGTACACGCTTTGTTCGTGGTTTTTATCCCGGTCTTTCTATGTGCACTTGTTGCTGCTCTATACAAATTTGAGTTTGACGGATGTGCATAAACGAGCCAAAACCGTTATTTTGAGGCCAGTCTGCTGAGAATCCAAGCCGAAAGATATCGAAATCCAATTGTGAGCGAGAGAGAGTTCACGTATTGCAGTACATAACTGCCGCTTCTTCTGAGGGGTCGTGCTGTTGTGTCAACCGCACGAGACGAGCGCCATGGAGTACAGAGCCAAAGGGCCACAATCGGTATGTAACGATGGCGTGGGCTCACTTGGTTGGCTCGTTTGCTGTCCTGGCTTGGCACACGACTGCAAGAGCGGACTGACTGGATGGTCATGACATTACAATGGGCTGACCGCCTTTCGGATATTGCGACCTCAGGCGACCTCATGTGGAGTTCTGGGCGCTTGGGTAGGGCGAGGGACGCACGCAGTTGCGTCTGGGCGTTAGAGGCACCTATTTTATGGGAGCTCATCTCCTTGCTGTTGGTGCAAAAGAAAATGGACTGGGACGATAGTGCTCTCGAACTGGACGGTTGGTCGCCAGGGATCCAGGGACTGGCTCGTTCGTGTGCTGCAAGCCCAGCTCAATTGGGTTCGAAACTGGTACAGAAAGAAAGACGCTGAGTATTGGCTTCAGAACGAAGCCATTGAAAACTGAGAGAATCCGAAAGATCATGAAACATTCGCATCCAAAGTAGAGAACGTCAACAATTCTGAGAGAAGCCTGGTGTGGTCACTCGGCCCAACAGATACATAATAGATTGAATCAGCAGGAGAAGTTATTGCACGGGGATCTATCTATACGTAGTACAGTACACTTCACGGTGATAGCCGCGCCATCTAAAGCGCATCTTTTGAGTTCATCCTTGTACAAGAGTCAAGGGACAATGCAAGGGAGACGATGAGAGAGCTCAATGTCAACAAGATACCCGAGTATCCAGAATAAATCATGTATGTGATCATGTACATCAAGATTTGTTCATGTCAATCAAGCTTGAACGAAGAACGTTCCGTCTGAAGGCGTTCGCTCGCCCTGTAGTACATGTCCGACGATGAACCCTTGCTGTTCAAATCGTCCACCGTGAGCTACTCGGTGCTGAGCGGCAGCACGACGCTGATGTCTTTTTCCTGCTGGGCTCGATCCGGAACTGGTCCAGCGGTAGCTTAGCTACTCTCCATTGAAGAAGATCGGCCTCAATGGGCCGCTGGAGCATCTGAACCGAAGCCATAGTACGATGCGCCGAGTTCAGTTCCGACTTTACGCGGGTTCCACAAGTGTCACACGATTGGAGTCCAGATCGGTCTCGACCGAATCCGGTACCCGACCTTCATAAATTTCATCTCCAACGATGCGACTGCCGAGACTCACGATCCACATTGAGGTCGACAATAGGATGCCACACTCAGGTGGGGTATCACTGGCTTTGGGTGCACGGATTATGCTTGCCCTGGTATCTGGCTGTGGTAGATATTGTACTCTCGTACGCAGCGGTGTATAAGGGCGCGTGAGAGCTGTGAGCGGCAGATCCTTTTCCGTTCAAATGTGCGCAGTTGCTGGGCGCGCATTGAAGTAATTTGGGTTTTGATCAATAAGAGTAGAGAAATTTCTGAGCAAAAATATCGAGCTTGCTGCTGCAAGGATTGACGACCCCTAGTAGAAGTTTTTCCTGATCGGTATTTCGAATGTCACTGAATCGAACGTGATCGATGCTGAAATATCCACGTGTGAGAATTCCATAGTGTGAGTTGGCAGCAGAGCCTAACTACTTTTTATAATGAGCACAGGCCTATTATAAAAAACACTTGGTCTGTGATTTTGCCCTCTGATGGTACAGATTCGGACGCAATGATCTGACCAACCTTAAACGAGGTTTTAGTAAGGTTTTTCTACTCGAATGATTTGCGAGGTTTTCTCCGACTATACAATATTTTCAGCCAATCAGCTTGGTCGAGTCGGATAGAATTGAGAGGCTGTCAGCATTGCTCCCTTAACTTTGGTTTTTGTCCGCTGTGGAATTTGAACCCACGCCACCAGTGTGCTCAGTCGTGCTCGTCGACTAAACCGCTGAGCGGCTATCACTGACTCATGTAAGTTCAGACATTCTTAGTCTGAACACCGCCTTCTGATTGGCTGAAAAGAATGGTCATACCTTTTCGTCCGGTTGGCTATTTAGGTTTTATTTTAAAAAAACCATGGTCAGATCATTTCGTCCGAATCTGTAGTACACCTTTTACCGGTCAAGTTCGTGAGATCAGCATTCAAATTCGTGAGGAAACGTTCAAGTTCGATACCCTTTCATATTCGATACAGATTAAATCTAATACCTCTTTATGTCGATACCGTTACGTTCACTAAGGCGTCAGCGTTTCACAAATTGTCACGATATTGTATCTCACAATACATTTGCACCTCTAATACCTGATAAGGCACGTTCCCTGCGGGAAAGAATATGGAACATCACTCAATATTAACTGTACTATAGCATACTCACATCAACACTAAGTAACTCAGCATGTGAGAATGCTAGGACCTAAATAAAACTCACTCCGGTTTCCACCACCTTCTGTTCAAGACTCCCCCTCCTCCTCTTCCATCGCTCTCCACTTCGCCTGCCCTCGCAACACAAATGAAGCCGTTCAATGACCAACAGGCATATTCTGGAGATCGTAAGCACGCGCATGAAATTGAAGCGTGTGGCGGTAGCACCTTTGGCAAAGCTCGTCAGTGACGACCTCAGGAAGCAGAATATCCGAGGCGAGCTTCATGTACTCCATGTGGTGCTCCGTCATCGTCTTGTTCGGAGGCACACGAAGGATTCCTTCACGGTGCTCACTGAAAAATCTCTTTGCCGCAGCCTTGTAGGTCGAGAACACGTTCTCAATTGGGTTGAACATGGGCGAGTATGAGCCCAGACGGAGCAGAGTTGTTCCTTCAAACTCTTCCTCACGATACACTTCCTCAACGTGCGTGTGGCACGGTGCATTGTCGAGGACAAGGACAACGTCGTCCAGAGGCGTTTGCTCATTGAGCGATCATAACAGACGCCTCACATAATCATTAGCATCGCGCCATCGGAACGTACCGACGCGATGCTCCCAATACGCCAACCCATTGGCAGAAATGCATGCAATGACATGCATGTTCTTGCCTCTGGAGGCGACCTGCCGCTTGACCCCGCGAGTCCCACTCTTGGCCCATCCACGACTTCTTGAGCACCATTTGTAGAAGTTTGTCTCGTCTAGGTAGAAGACCTCTTCTCAAACGCTAGGTGATCTTGATGGGCAACAAGATAGTCACGGCGCTTCTGCATGTTCTCAGGCGTATTTATGTACTGACGCTCTCGATGCAGCTGCTTCAACGTGTAGCAGCGGGCATCAAGAGTTCTCTTCACCGTTACAGGCGCGATCCTCACATGAAACCGGTCCTCTATTGAGCTGGCCATAGCTTCGAGCGTGGGCTGGCAATTGTTAGCCTGCATGCGTTCGAGGTGGTCCACATGGGTTTGGGTCACCTTGTTGGGTGTCCACGTGCCTGTCGCTTCAGCCTTTTTCACCCAACCATGAGCAGTGTTGATGTGGACGTCGTTGTGGGTGGCCACAGACTCCCAGTCTTCATCGTTCAGAGCTGCGATTTACATCATGCGAGTGGCGCTTGTTACGGCATGGAAGTGGCTTGATGACGGTAGTATGGCGTAGGCAGGAGAATGACAATTGCGCTAGGACTGTAAGGAAGCTCAAACACATTGATTGAGAGTTAAATGAGTGGTCAGCGCGTGAGTACTGCGACTTTCGCGCGAAAAGCTGACGCCCAATCAACTCTGTCCATTGTTTTCCATAACCCTTTGAAATCGATAATGACGGCAATATCATGTTTGAGAATAAAACGAACTTGAATGTTTCCTCACGAATTTGACCGGTAAAAGGTGTAGTCCCATAAGAAGGCTGCTGACACCGAGTGGGCTGGCCCGTCTTCATCGCCAACATTGTCTGGTTCGACGGAGTAGTTCATAATTATTGAGCGGACTATTGGTAGTCCAGCGAAAAAATACGCCGAAACGTTCGCAGCAGTACTGGTGTCCATGGGCAGGTCGTACGTCGTTTGGTTGTTGGTGCCTTCGCTGCCATTCATTTTGATAGTGTTGATCGGTAGCATATTACTCTGCCAAGTTCGTAACAGAAATCCATAGCTTTGCAATAAACCAGTCGCAAATGGAAAGGTATCGTCCTCGCTGTCGTCCTCGCTGTCGCGCGATCCTTTGCAGACCAGATCGTCTTGCAGTACGATGGCGTTGCACAGACTCGGAGCTGAGTCCTCCGTAGTGCTTTTCAACGAATTTTTCACGGTTTGCGGCAACGTAGACGGGCAGAAATGACTACGGTTTGGAGCAAAACAAGTGTCATACTTTCCTCGGCACCCGAGCCTTGATATGTACTTCATACAGAGTGACTTGTCATTCTGGGTTGGCAGAGCCTTCAACACAGCTATTAGGATCTCAGATCGCTGCTGTCGTCGTGCTGGAGCTCTGCCACGATCTTGGTTGGTTGCTTCCTGTGGACGAGGAGCCATCAAAAGCTGAGCCAACTGCCGATCTGTTATCATCTGCTTGAGGCTGACGAAAGATTGGTGAGCTGCGCAAAAGTGAAGATGAACGCGAGAGGCTTCGTTGATACCTCCTTTCGCCAACCATGATCGGAATATTTCAAAACGCTCATTTGCCCAGAACACGATTGAATCCAACGCGAATCGGTCGACAAACTGCGAGCTATCTTGCTGCTGCAAAATCATGAACGATCGTGCCGCCGCAATCAGCGTGTCCACCATAGGTTTGTACAGCTCTTTCACCACGACAGCGAGACAGTCGAGTGCAGCGACGATGGCTGAGAAACTCACTGGTTCCGCGGCTTTGGGTAATGTGTTCTTCTTTGAGAAGTCCGAGAGGTCATAGCAAGCAGCGTTGCGCATTCAATCGGCCGTTGATTGGCAAGAAAAATGCATAATTGATAGACCGCGGCTCCCAAATTCCCATCCAAATAAGCCGCGTAGGATCGCCGGATGTGGCAAGAAGTAGCAGAAATCATTTTCACACTGAAGCGACTCGAGTACGATCTGAGCATCCATACGTGAGTACCTCGAACGATTGATCGGTGCACCGCTACCGGTAAGACTCCAGGGCGAAACTGACTGGAGCCTTCAATGATAGGATGGGGCTCGAGTCGCCTGGGGTCCCATGCTCCAGAGCGTTGGGAGTCCAGATAATCATCCACCTCGTCACTGACGCGATCCTCTGCGAACATTCTGCGCTGACGCACATGTCGAACGTCTCCTACCTGTCGGTGGTTGTTGTCTGGGCCATGTCTCCTGCTCGGACGGTCACGACTGGGGCCGGCTGGTGTCTCGTCGTCTTCACTATCCTCTTCTGATTCGCTGAGAGCGTCATTGGGTGTCTCGGTGTCGTCGAGAACCGCGTCTTCTGAGGCGACGGTCCTTCTGGGCGCTGATGGGCTCCTCATTGTGCGGTCTGGCTCATCGAATATTGATTCACCTATCATGACACCACGGGGGGCAGGTCGACCGCCCTCCTGGTAGAACTCATAATCCAAGATGTGGCACACAGACACACGATTGATCTTGCCGGAGCCGACGTCGTAGAGAGGCACCAAGTCCGCTTCATCGACCTTGACTAACGGCAGTGCTTGCACAATTTCAGAACGGAGTCGTGCGGTCGATCAAGAACGTCACTGACGATGGTTCGTCGTGGACTCTTGATTATGATGGCAATGTCCAGTACATGAATCTCTCCGTCTCGATCCCGACCAGGAGTCTCATTATCACGTTCTGTGGAGTGGCACTCGTTCTGGTCAGCGCACTGCTTGTCGTGATCGCGACTCGATGTGGCCGGCGTCCACTGCTCAAAGACACAACGGAACTGACTCCTGAAATGGTAGCAGACTTGATGCTGTACAACACCAAGTACCCGCCCCTGCTGCTTGCGCGGCGCTTCGACACAGGCCATGCGAATGGCACAAGGAACTCTTTCGACCAGTTCCAGATCGATGGCCTCAGACTTCACCACGAAACCATGGGAACGGTACTCGTACTTCCACTGAGCACACCGTTTGAGAAAAATGACGATCTGCAGGGACGCGTCAGCAATTGTTTGGTGTCTGGAGGTGTGTACTATGGATCTCAGACTCCGACGCCATGCGATGGTCGACACAGCGATGATGGATCACCTTTTTTGACTTTGTAATGCTTGATAAATACACTTTGGACCTGCACTTGCCGTCGATTCAGCGCAAATACTGTGTTAGCGTGTCTTCATGGAGAGATGACACATCTACCTACCAAGGCATACCAGTTGATACTGATTACACAGACGATCAGCAGAAGCCCTGCCTTATTCCAATTGCTTTTGCAGCTGATTGACGATAAAAAACCGTGTGTGCTTTAGAAAAAATCATTAAATACTCGTCATCCCTCAGACAAAAAACGCTCCATCCGAAGGCGTTTTCTTGTCTTTCTCCATCACATAAAATATACTCGATGCAGGCCTCGCGCTCTTGAGCATAGTCAGCTCATCCTCCGACATTGTTTCGCTGCGAAGCGGCAATGTGAACGAAATGTCTCTTCCTTGGTGGCGAAGCACAATCTGCTCGATTTGGAACTGATCCAGCGGGAATCGTTGGCCATCAGCAAAAACAGGGTTCTCAATCCTGCGATACAGCATCATCTCTGGGTACTTCACGTCGTTCAGCATCATATCGGCCACCATGGCGACCGTCACCTCATGCGACCGGCTCATCCCAGGCTTTAACCACCAAGACGATATAATAGCTACGATGGCACAAAGCAGCAGGATCGAGATGCCGCAGATCGTCAGTAGCATGCTCGACTTGGGTGTCGACATGTAAACCCCCATAACCTTGATATTGCCATCAAAGACCAAGGTACTCATCGTGTCGTTGACCTGCATCACATTGCGCACCACGCCATTCTGAAACAAGAAATACATGCCCGCAGTGTACGATGGCTGCAGCCCGTGCTCCATATAGTAGTGATTGCGCACGACGTGGTTCAAATGGTCTTCCGAGGCGTCGGAGCAATCCGTGCCACTTCTGGTCCCTGAAGTCCAGCTGAATGAGTCAAAGTTGTATGGGAAGATGACGTTTCCCTTGAGCGTGTAGTATTCGTCACCCATCGGAGTCACGAGTGACATAAGAGGCACCCACCGCGTCGCTGAGCCAAAGCCACTATACGTACTGTCATCTTCCGTTTCGATGTATTGGAATGCTCGCAGACTGGTGGATGGAACACTGGATTCGCTTACGAGAATGTACTGATCTGTCTCGGTTGTTGAGCTGGCGTTGGTAGCACCGGAATAGTCGAAACTTCCATCGGTAGTTTGGTCCAAGAAATACTCTAGACCCAAGCACGAGTCGCTATCACAGTACGCTCCATACTCCTTAGCAATATCAATGATCTCCCAGGCGAGTCGGCCAACTGTCAAAGTGTAGATTTTACGTGGATTCACAAGCGTAGCACGATTTGCGTCAAGCGACGTCTCAGTCGAGTTAGGAGCTCGGCCTTCATACATTGCGTCTCCAACAATACGGCTCCCAAGACTCACGATCCACATTGACGTCGATGAACGACTGGAGCACGCCCAATACGCATCCGCAAGCGTTTCTGACGAATTGCTGCTCACAATGTAATGATCGTAGTCGATCTGAAAGTCCTCTGATCCGTTGCTGTTTAAACACACAGCCGTGGCTTTGATCTGTGGGTCTGGCTGGTATTTGCTGCCGTAGACGTCATACTCTTGCACACGTGGCATGACGCAAAGGCCAGGATCCGGTCCACAGTCAGCAGCGATATCAAGATCATAGTAGATGTCGCTGCTATTGCTGGCATAGTCAACGGACGAGTACGTCGCAGTGGCGGTTGTATCCTCTTGTAGTGTGTCGCTGTCTTCATCCAATATGAGCTTGCGATAGTAGAAATTCTTCCTGAGCGGCACTTCAATGGTCACAGAGTCGAACGTGATCGTGTCTGAAATGTCAACGTGCGAGAACTCCATCGTGCTCTCGTCCTGGGAGATGTTGATTCCCCCACTGAGCGATGCTTTGTATTGAGTTGTTGCTGCTTCGAGGAACCACTCGGCCTTGTCCTGGTCTGTAGCATTGGAGTCCGAAGGCAATAGCCCCAGTAACACTGCGGCTGAGACTGAGTGAATTGGCGCGTCGCTAGCATCATCAACGTAATCTGGGTCTGTGGACTCCTGTATAGTTGACGTCACATTGAATGGGTAGTCGGTGAACCAGCGAAAAAAATACCTCGAAACGTGCATCGCGTGGATAAACACATTGGCGGCCGTGTCAGCATCCATTGGGAGGTCGAACGCCATCCAGTCGCTGCTTTCGCTTCCGTTCAACGCTATTGCGTCAGAATATTCACCATAGTTGATTGGCAGCATGTTGCTCTGCCACGTGCGCAGCGGAAATCCATAGCTTTGCAACAGACCCGTGGCAAACTGGGACGTATCGGCCGAGTCCCCAGTGATACCGTGCGTGCCGTTGCAGACCAGGTCCGCCTGCAGGACGATGGGCGCTAGCACGTTCCGCAAGACCGTGTTGGTGATGTAGTTGTTCTCCGTGGTCTCGGCGATGAGGTTGTCCAAGGTCGTCGTGTTGGTCAGCATGATGTCCAGGTCGTCCGTGTCGACGACCAGGTCGCTGCCGTAGACATTCAGCTGTAGATCCTTCTGCTTGATCTTGGCGAACGCGGCATTGAAGCCCACGTCAACGAGACTCTTGACAGCTACCGACAGAGTCGTAAACATAATGATGGAGTAGATTGTCTGCTTGGTGCGCATGTGCTGGCTGGGCGTGAACGCCAGGAAGCCGACGGACAGCATGATGCTCACGAACCACCCGAGCGGCATGAGCACAGCCGTCACAGCGTAGCCGGAGATGGTGTTCCAGTGTTCACGTTGCGCTGCCTGCTCCTCGTACGAGTCGGTCATGGTGTAGTACTCGTCGACCTGTAGTCCGCTGCCATGCAATGCGTACATGGAGCTGCCGACCAGCGCCGTGAACGCTGCTGTCAGCTGCAGCAGCCGCAGCACATCCACTTCGACCGTGAGCGGCACGGCCGACGCGTTGCTCTGAAGCATGCTGCTTGATTCGCGAATGCGCCTGGCTGCGTATGACAAGCGATTTCTCTCGGCCAGACGGACTCTTGGCAATCTCGTGACGTGCAGAGCCAGGATGACAGATCACGCCCACTGGATACCGCGACGGACACCTTGACCACGTACAGATGACCATGGGTTCCCCATCGCGAGAGATAAGCCCAGGGACGTTGAAGTCAACTCTTGAATACAGTGCACACATAATATCCACCCTCGTTCTTGGCCAGGAGAAACATTTCGGGACAGCTGACGGCTCTCTCTCACTGGGCATGCGTAGGTGCTTCAGAGCTCTGTGCCCAACAGGCAGCTAGAGCCAACGTAGGGTCTTGGGCTGTCCAGGCCGGCGTCAAGGAGCGCTCTTCGTGGAATGCTCCAATCTCGCTCATTCCCGTTTTTTATTGGCTGAAAATCGTGCAAGATCCAGTCTGTCCGCTGATTGGTAGAAAAGCGCGCCGTGCTTCAAAGTCAGCCACGACAGCAAGTAAGTGCGTGAGAGCGGCGGGAAGCTCCGATGCTGGACATCCTGTCGTCGCCCCTGCGAGGGTACATCGCGCAGAACCTGCAGTTCTACCTG
This sequence comes from Elongisporangium senticosum, assembly GCA_023335835.1. NCBI lineage: Eukaryota > Oomycota > Peronosporomycetes > Pythiales > Pythiaceae > Elongisporangium > Elongisporangium senticosum. Next base: position 5,046 of record JAADVQ010000140.1, on the reverse strand, counting down.
AGCAAATACATCGAGGGCATCCAGCTCGAAGGACTCGGGCTCTTCGGCGGCGACCTCGTTCTCAACGACCTGGAGATCAAGCGCCACGTGCTGCTGGTGCGTTAGCCCCTACTTAGGCCAGGGCGCTGCCTGTGAAGCTCACTGTGTGCTTGCTTTGTGTGCGTGTGCGATACGCAGGAAACGCTCGAGATCCCATCGTCGTTCGATTTCTCCAGAGGCTTCATCCGTGTACGTTGCTTGGAGTGAAGGACGAACCAACGGCATGCGCATGGTACTGACCTGGCGCTACTATTGTATAGGAGCTGCGCATTCACATCCCATGGACGCAATTGCTCTCACAGCCGATCGAAGTGAAACTGTACACGATCGAGCTCATTTTGACTGCAAGAAATGTCAACGATCGAAGGCCGACGCAGCGCGCAGCATCAATGGAGTCGGCGCCTGGAAAGTGAGTGCAGCTGAACGCTTTGCCTTTGCGCTGTGTGCTGATTCTCACGAGAATACCTGAAAGAGCCGAGACGGAGCCAAAGATCGAGCAGCCCAAATCTGGCTGGGTCCATGATACGCTGCAGAAGATTCTGGCCAATGTATCCGTGCAGGTTCGTGCGTTCAAACACGGTTCTGGAATCTATGTGGGCCCTAACTCGTGACGTGTGCTACGCAGATCAATAATCTTGTACTCAAGTACGAGCAAGACGACATTGTCTTGTCGGTCGCTCTTGGCGTAAGTGGCTTTTGATCGAATATTTCGGCTTGAGTGTGCAAATGACCGACTAAATCGGCTCGAATCATGCTTGTAGACGCTTGATTTTTATTCGGCAAATGAACAAAAGAACTGGATACGCAGTTTTGAAGAACTTCAGGGCGCTGGTCAAGCCATTTGCAAGGTATTGCCACTATCGAGCGTCGATCTACTCTATGTATTGGCTCACAACATTTGAATCCTCTCTGTCATCGATGGTAGCGCGTTGACGCCATGGATTTGACTATATTTTTGGATCGGTACACAAGCGATCGCAAAACGAGTGATCTGAAGTCTGAAATCGTTCATCGCAAGGTCATTGGATACGAGGTTCCCGTGCTAAATCGCACGTCGGTATCAGCTCGAGGCAAGATACTTTTGAACCCAAAAGCTGCTGCAAAGGATGTAGCAAAAGCTGCAGCAAACGGGAAAGGAAAACCATCACCATATCAGCCGTCTATGATTTGCGACCCATTTTACTCGTACTCGTGTGATCGACCATCGATTCAGCCTACGCACGAGATCGACGTGTTTGTTAGTGAGTTGCTATTCTCACTGAGCGACCGTCAACTGGAGATGATAACCCAGTTGTTGAATCGAAAAATCAGCGAAGTGGACCAAGTAGTACCTGCTGACGCTGCAAAAATCTCAAGTCATTATGGTTCTCAAGGCGAAATACATCTATCGATAACAGAACTTGATTCACGTGCGAATACTGCCGAGTCGAGTGCACTTGATCGTCCCAAAGAAACGGGAACTTCGTGGTTTAAGTGGGCAGTAAATGCCTTAAGTATCGACGATAATGACGAAGATGATGAGCTGGTAACTGAATTACTAGCTGAAACCAAGAATGTGCTGTCAAAAATGCCTGCTCCAGTAAAACCTGAAGATACTAAAGAGCCAGAGCCAGATGTACCTATTGAACTTATTACGTGCATTCGACTTTGCATCAGCACAACTTCGCTGACTCTTCGCAAGCATCAGGAAGAGCAAGAATACAAGACAACAGATATCCCCGAGAACTCTACGACTGTGCATGAGGAATTAATTCCTGTCGCCAATCTCGGATTGGTAAAAGTGCCCGTTCACAAGTCAAGGTCACGCGTTTCGAAACCAGCTACAGCAGTGTGCGCACTGTCTTTGAATTATTCTGCTCTAGAGCTTGTGCTTTCCCATTGTGAAGGTGATCGAAGAAGTGATTTGGTTTTCGAGATCGAAAAGGTTGATCTGATATCGTGTGCTAAAAACGATTTTGAAGAGCCGAGCAAGTCAATTTTGCAATGGGGTGTGATTGATTCGGCCGTGTTTACAGAATGCGTTTCACATCCATATTTCAACCGATCATTCTTTGGTGATGAAACAAGACGACTAAATCGAAGAGAAACGCGCAGCTTTGAAATTGTGAAAGTGAGTTTTGATGCAGAAATTCCAGTGTGGAAGACAGTACCAACAAATCAAGAAACAGGTCCGCGTAGATTTGATGTCGAAGCCCCGTGCATGTGCTCTGTGTATTGGGATGGAAAATCAACTCCATGTGTCGCTATCGCCAAATTATACGCGATATGCAATGATGCTATCCGGCGAATAGGTATTCGGGAACGTCTACTTGATGAAAAAATGATAATGTCTGCGATTAAGCCCGCGTGGGAAACTGCAGGGTACGCAGCACCACTCAGTCAAAAGCTGCGGCAAAGGTTGCGTGTTCTCGTTCATGAATATGGATTGCTGCGGAATCCTGAATTTGAGCCGATCGATAATCTCCAGCAGCTTCTGTTACCTCACCTGCTGGTTTTATTTTCAAGAATAACTTATCACGAGTGTGATGTGATATCAATGATGCATCATAGTTACAGTGGTATTAGTCACCGAAGTGCGCACTCTGCTGTTCGAATGCGAATCAGCTCCTCTACTTCAATATCGTTGGATTCAAAAGATATAATTTCCTCATCAAGAACTCTGGATGTTTCATTTGGACAAGCTGATATGTTTTTGGAGCCACGCAAATGCGCTGAAATATTTGATTTCTTTTCTATTTTGAGCATGGACGGTCATGGAGAAAAGGCTGACAAAGGCAGCGATGTCGATTCGTCTAAGGATGAAATTTTGATGGCCAAGCCCGCGGATACATCTTCGAAGCAGAAAGAAAAGCATGATGCAGCTAAAAGTAGTAATATTAAGCTTATCTCCTTCAGCAAGATTCAAGTGCTCATAGCAGACACAAGAAGTCAGCTGCAAGCGAATGAATGCCCACGTTATGTTCGTTTGGTTGGATCCGACTTGGTTTGGCTAGAAAACATTGATGCGGCAAGTGTCGTTAAAATCCTTCGAATCGGTGAAGCGTCGGTCGCATTGGTATCTGAGTTGGATGGCAAAAGTAAAAATACTGAGTCATCTTTGTTGCAATTGCTTGGGTTTGACATAAATTACTCGGAAACAATGCAGGACGACATCGTACACACTGTTGCACGAGCAATAAGTGCTGACAAACTGAAATTTCGAGTGGACTCATTGGCAATAGACCGTGTTATTCTTGCTGGTCAGGAATTCTTGTCATCTTTGAGAATATCGGATCTGGTTAGTTATTCGCCAACACCAAGCCATCGCAATAAGATTTTCCAGGTTGAAGTTTGCAATGCCGTAGCATCTGATATCGCAACAATACACGCACACCCGAACTTACTAGACAAGCGTGCCCTGGATTTTTACGTGCAATCCACCACTGCATGCTCAGTATTGCCCGAAAACCGGTCAAAATCTATTTTTCAAAGTGGACATGCGTCATTGCTCAGCATTGACCAGCCGCCAAACAATGGATACTTCATTACCCTGAGTGCAAAAGAAATGAAATCCTCATGTGTTTCATGCTTTGTCCCCGTCATATATCCATATATTCGATCCAGCACGGTCCTAGATCATGAAGTCAAAGGATACGCTTCATATGATCTGAATATTTCTGTTCATGTTGCAAAAGTGATTGGACTATTGGAAGGGTGCTTCGACTTTTACACTGAAATTAATGGTGTGGTGTGCAAGCTTAAAAATGTAGAGGAAGATTTACGATCCGTGAATACGGATCAAATACAAAATGAAGTGAAGCGTTCTCTTGCGATTAAGCAACATGAAAGCGGATATCCTGCAAAGTGGAAAATCACTTTTGCCGCGAAGTTTGAAGGTGGAAGCATTTTACTCAATAAATTGCTCGAATTAAAGGTTCCACCAATATCCATCATGCCGGCCACTAGTGTGAGTAGCGAGAAGCAACATCCAGGAGGACGTATATCGCTGGTCTGGAATATCGGTGAACTTGCAATTATGACATTGGAACGTAACAAACGAAGCACCTGTCGTGTTTTTAATATCCAAGGGCTGAAAGGGCATTTAAATTACCAACATGATTGGATTGGTGATGTGCACAGCCATTCGACTGACGCCAATGTATCTATTGAATCACTAGAAATTTATGTGTCAAGGCTAACGGTGCGTGTAGCCACAATGGCGTCAGATTACATATCATTGGCTAACTTTTTCCTTATGATACTTTGTAGCTCTTGTATTTACTGAATATACCCTTTCTTCGTGACTATCACTCCAGCGTGAAGACGAAAAAATCCGTGGCAAGCAAGAAAAATCTTAAAAGTCGACAGTTTGATTCGAAACATCGCAAATGGTCATGCAAGCTTGGTGCTCAAGTGGGCAGTGTTTCTTTGCAGCTCCTGGGTGATTTTCTGGAAAGCACAAAATCAAATAAGAAAAAGCAACTTCAAACTAGTATTTTGGGCAATATTACCGATATTACCACCGCAGTGAGAATGGGCAATTGCCGACCAGTAAGCATTCCTTCTATTATGGCACACGATACTGAGCAAACGCTGATAGACTTCCAGTTCTGTGTGAGCGACCTGAATTTTTATGAAAATGTACACTTTGATTCAAGGCCTTCGAAGACCAGATTTGGATCTTTTTCAAAGCTGCCCGATCAAGCGCTGCTCAGGATTCTCATGTGCTTGGATGTGTTGGATTTAACTAGTGCTGCAGAGGCTTTTCGGATCGCATCCGATTTAAAAATGAAACCGCAGCAATCTCCAATGGCGGTTTGGCATGTTACGAATAATGTTGTCAAGGTGTTTCGAGATTTCCAAATTGAAAAAGGATCCAAAGAACTACCTGAACTGAATGTGCCACGTGATCAGAAGGTCCCAATTATTTTGTCGTGGAGTAGTGTTGCGCCAGAAACACCAGGTAGATCAATGCCTTTATTATCTTTGTTTGTTCGAAACTACAATGAAGTCGGCCATCCCTGTCGT
>JAADVQ010000139.1:0-25936 GCA_023335835.1 Elongisporangium senticosum | reverse complement strand
TTGCCTCGTCATCTGCTCACTTCCACCATACACGTTGACACTATTCGAATGGTTCCGCACTGCCACACGACATCGATCACAACAACCAATACGTTGGTCAAGTCTCACATGGTCCACTTCATCTCGGTCCTTGACTTGTGGATGATCAAAGTGGAAATAGCGATAAATGTTCGGCACATGTAAGATTTCAACCCCTTTTGATACGTGTTTATAGCTAACTACTCTCGATGCTTCGCCTTTGATCACAACTCGACGACACGCTTAAAGGTGCTGGTAACTGTTATGGGCGCCTTTAAGTGATAGGTATCAGTTACGTTCCTATTAACAAAGCGCCTTTATTGGAAAAGCCCCTATAGAAAATATTATATTCTCGCAGTGCATTTCCTGCAATTGACAGAAAACCGTTTACTAACAGACATCTTAAAAATTACGGGTAATGTTACGATACAGGTAAACGCATCAGCAGAAAACTACACTTAAATACGGGACAAGGATTCAGCAAGGGATGAAAAGACCATTCGTCGTTTTGCAAGATGAATGAACGCGAAAGCCCCCGGCTGAAGCACGCGAATAACGCCTGTACCTGCAGCTGCCATCACCCGCAACAGATCTACTCGCAATCAGTGTTGGACATCTGGACGCTGGCCTATCAAGCAACTCGATCTCGCGTACAAGAACTACGATTAAAGATAATCTGGCGCAGATGTCTCACTTGCTTTACGAGCTAGCGGATCTGAGCGAATTTCTCCTCTTACAACTATGTGACGAAAAGAACAGCGCTCTTGAGACCGCGGCATGTGTCTCTGCTACGTCTGCGCCAGAAGAAAGAACGTACATCATGTCATTTTCTGTGCTTTTCCAGGATTGTGCCAAAGCACTTAGTAAAACGCGTTTAGCAATGTCCACTATCCATGCAATCTCCAATTCGATGCAGTTGTTTTCCGAAATGCTTTGCCAGTGTCATGTGCGTATCTTGGTCGGTAACACTGGACTTGTTGTGTTTGGTGTAGCATAGGAGTAACCACATGATACGAAGTCGCATAATACCAACGTACTTGGGCGATACCTTTTCTGTTATGCCAAATGAGCCAAGTCCATTAACAGTAGAGTAGGCCTGAGCGACTATCATCACACCACAATTTGTCCCATCAGGTTGAGATGGTGCATTCACCCACAATTCCTCAATCTACGTACGTCGCTGGCATAATGCTGTCAATGAACCTCGAAAGCAGTCTGGGGTCTTCATCACCAGACTGCTTTCGAGGTTCATTGACAGCATTATGCCAGCGACGTACGTATGTAGGGAAGTAGATGTTTTTCCACTTTTTTCAAGTTAAGGCACGGCATCATCAAAGGATCGTAATAATTTGCGCGTATCACTCCATCAGCGTAGTTAATTTTGACTGCCAACAGTACCCAGTGCGTATAGGACAAGTTGACTGGGACAAATATTGTGATGTAATTTGAAATATCCGCAACTGCATAGTTCGCACCTCCGTCACAGGTCACCCGGTTCACCATAGGAAAACTCAGCGCCGTGTAGTCCTCCACCAGGGAATTGAACATTATCCAACCCGTGTTCTTATCACACATTGCTTTGATGCACATGTGTATGGCCACATCATTCAGCAAGCAATCGCGAGCGACAACGCTCAGCACCTCTTGAAAAGCAAGCTTCGCATATCCAGACGGGAGGACAAAATCCGTGTCCATTGAAACTTGCTCATAAACGGCAACCACTTGATCCGCACGCGCTTGGTCTCTGCCTTCGTTTGTCAAGCTAGAAAGCACGGCTTTCATAATTTCCGCTGAAAATAGGTCGACTCCTGGCTCTGCATTTTCTCCCAATGCCCAGGCTCTGCGGAGCCAACGCAAGTCGGCCAACCGTGCGCTGCACTTGTGATTAATATCATAGAAATGAAGCAACCGACTGATAGAACTGCTACAACAATTGATTGGCTTAGGATAATCAGACAACTTCAACATACAGAGCTACCTTTACCAAAGGCACCTTTATCTAGTAAAAGCACCTTTATTTAGTAAAGGCACCTTTAATTGGCCAAAGACTACAAATAATGATGAAACGCATACCTGGTGAATGGTTTGAGCGTGGTGGAGTACGATATCAGTATTTCCATGACGAGATCTTGCTTTCCAAACGTTCTGAATGGATTTTCTTTGGCACCAGACGACACACCGGCTTCGGCCGCACGAGCTAAACGACGCTGTGCACGCTTATCTCGCTCGTCGTTCTTCTATTGGGTATCCAAAACACGTCTCATAGTCCGGGCTAGACTTAATGGAACGACAAAGTTGTAAACATAGTCGGCAGGATTCACCAGCTCGCGTCGATACGTAGGCTCTCTAGCTCCCAAAAACGGATCATTCATAACAATGGGATATGCCTCGAAGACCTCTCTCACAAGAGGTAAATTGACGATACTTAGAGACCATGCAATCAATTCTGGTAAATTCACAGCAATACTTGGCCACTCGAAAATTGCAAGGCGATCACCAGTCTTGACTTTAGACTGCTTGCGCTTCTGACGTGTTGTATTTCGGGGTTTTGCCTTTGGCATGCGGAGAACATCGACATTGCGTTCAAGTATAGATTCCGGCTTTTCACCGATTTCAGTTCGCGCTACGCCGCCGGCGCGATTGGTACTTTCAGTGGCCACGACCATCGTTGTGGAAATATCAATAAACGTTTTAGCAGTGTTGAGGAATTCTTCCCTCTCGCGACTACGATCACGAGCTTCATCGCGCTCACCTTTCTCAGCTGGTGATTCAGTGATTTCACTGTGGCAGGCACTCTGCTCTATTTCGGCTTCAAAATCAACAACTCCAGTGATTTGCTGAGACGCTTCAGATAATTCCAAATCAGGAAAAGACACTTGTGAAGAGTCTGCGTAAGTCAGATACCTCTCGGAATCATCAACTTCAATTGCATTCATTGTATTAAACATTTACATCACATCAACCGTTTCATCGTCGATACCACATTCGCTATTAACACCGTCTATCTTCTCTTCATTCTCACCAGAATATCCATTTATATCGCTACTTGGTGGGCTGTCTCGCTCTTCAGATTCAATCATACGGGAGATAATGTTTTGCCAATAATTCAACGCTTCGTAAAACCCACGAGATGGCACACTCGATAGTTTTTCAAGCAAAGGCGATACCATAGCCAGCGCGTGCCGATACTTCTCGGCAAAGGATAAAACCACCTTGTTGGCTTCCTCATGCCGACGGAGCCGAAGGTAAACCACTTGCCGACCTTTTTCTTCTTTGCGCGCTTGTGCACTGGATCTGATCGGTTTTTCCATATCGGTTAAAGGTGCTTCAGTCGATAAAGGTGCTTCGGCTGATAAAGGCGCTCCAGTTGATAAATTTGCCTGACGGATAATGCGCCCTGTGGGCGCGTCCAACGAAGCCAAAATACCAACGATTCCTTGCTCCATAACCACATACATATCTTCAGTTGTTCGCATACACCATCACCGACGAATTAAGGAATAGCAGCATGGTAGATGGATGCTACTGCTGAAATGGTAAGTACAGCACCACTCAATATCATCACAAATGTAGCGGACGTACTCAGTGTTCACTTCCCACTCGCAGGGGTTTGACATTTGCACAAAAGCAATCTTTCAATGAGTTATGCATTTTATACTGCTTTCACCAGTTGAAAAGCATAATTACTAAGACGACCCGAGACTCGACGCAAGAATTTAGGTACTGAACCCGCCTTTCTGGTCTTCGATGAATGGAGGCGGAGAACGATTGCAAACTGATGGATGACGGCGATGCGATGTTTTACCACGCCAGCGACAGTCTTGTCGATCCGAGGCCGATGAACAAGTAGCATCTTGAGTTGATTCCAGTTGGCTTCGATGCGGTTTGTCGTCGTATTGCCAGCAGAAAAAACATATTTCGAGCATAGATGGCCCACATATCGGAGCATGACGCCCAATTTTCATCGAAGTACTCCATGATATCCCAGTTCACAGTGTTGCAATAACAACAAAAGTCGTCGTACACCACGTTGTAGGAGGACTCCGTAGGACTAAGCACAATATTTTTGAGCGCAAGCCAAGATATGAGTAAGGCTCATCGAATTCAGCTTTGCATACCTCTTTACCATTCGGATGATGTAGGACTCGAGCCCTTCTATTTTGGGTGACTTTCAAATTGAACTTAAGCTGATGCAACAATTTGCGCCAGTAGGTAATTGCGTGGAACTGGAAAAGCAACACCTCCGCGTCCGGAAAGCACTTCTTGAGCACGCGCCACTCCACGAAGTCGTTATCAATGATGAAAGATTTGATTGATTGCCACCGGTGGGTTTTCAACTTAAAAAACTCCAGAATCTCGACCATGGTGACTGCTTTCTCGTCCACCGCAATGAAATCATAAATTGGAATGTCTCTTCCCGTCGCAGACGTTACTACCAAGCTCCCTACATCAAATCACACATGGTCAGCGGAACAAAGGTGCTCACAAAAAGGTGCCGATTTTTTTAAAAATAAAGGCGCCTTTGTTTTCAGATATAGGTGTTGCACTGGACTGACATACCTAAGTGGAAACCGAGGCTGTTGGTCCCATGAGTCTAATCCATTACAATGCATTCTCCCCGCTCCTCAAAGCATCGCCTCTGGATTTTGTTTGAATCGAGATTCCACACGTGATATCAAACTGGTCCTGCAGTATTGCCACATCATTTCCTTCAATCGGAACCAACGCGTGCAACATAGCCTTCAGCTGGGCATCTGGAGAATCATCTCCATGAATTCGGTTCACAATATTGCGTCCTTGTCGTCCTGACACGTTTCTTCCAGTAAAAATTCAAATTAGGCTCCATTACAGGAATCCAACACAACGGAGTTTTGCTTACCAAGCTTGTCTGATAAATAAGCCGTCACGTTTTTTGGGTTTGCTCGAGCGTCGACAAGGTCCATGACTGTTTGAAGAACGTCTGGACTTGAGTCTGCAGAGAAAGCTCCCAAATAGGAGTCGCCAGTCTCTTTATTGTTGTGGGTTTGAGTCTAACATCAACACCATGAAGAATATAAATAAGACGAATCAGCTCAACTGAGTCCCAGCACAAAAGTGTATGCATACCTCATTTTGAATTAAAATCATCATTCACTTTTCCGGCTCGTTCTTCTTTGATATTCGCTGTGAACCGCGCCGGACGACTCATGAAGCGGATTCGATGCTCTCGATCTCCTGTGCTGCGAGACTTCTGGTAGACGCGATGCGTACAGCGATACGTCCTGAATTTCCATTGAAAGCGGTCAGGAATTCGCACAAAGCCCTTCTTCTTTTTTCTTTATCAAAATGGCTGTCAGTTCTCCAATCCGGCACCTTCTGACATGTTGCAGCACCTTTACTACTTACTTGTCGTCGTTGTGCGTGGTTATAAGGCGCGTGTCACGTGCGCGAAAGCACAGATTGTGCTTCTTCTGATAGGCGTCCACGGTATCCAGAATTGGATTCCATTCCGAGCATTCACGCAGTGGGAATGCTGGAAGCACATTGATTACAGGATCCACTTCTTTCAGGATTTCCTGACGTTCATCCCATGTCTCGATTTTTCGGTCGCGTGGAATCCGGTCGTCAGCAGGTGGAAGCGTGTGCTCAGGTGTGTGCGCTGCAATCATATTTTCTGTACCTAAGATTTCGCGACGATGGGTACGATTAAACATAAAACCACGCATATCATTTCACTCTTACTTTCATCATTCGTTTTCTTCGCTTGGGGTTTCTTTCGGGTTGGTTCTTTGCCTGCAACGCACGCATATTAGCGTGTAGGCTACAATTCGCTTTTATACAGCAGATCGTACCGTCAAATTCGCCAGTGCCACGAGCATCATCTCCGCCCTTCCGTTTCAGTTTTACCGGGTTTGGTCGCTGCACGGGTGCGATCTTTATTGTTGCATACGCAGACTACGTTAATAAATGCCAATCGACTCGATAATAAGGGCGTTCATACCTTCAACAGAGTCACCTTCGTCGTCACGGAAGCTTTTCTCGTCGCTCACGTAGTCGGAGTCATTATCATCATCTGGACTCGCATTCGTCATCCCCGTCAGATGTTGACGCTAGTGTTGTTCTCTCCCCTCCCCGGCAAAATCTATAATGTCGCAAGCCAGTTTGAGGCGGAGGATTGTCGCACTTTAGGCGACACCCAGAGTAAGGCGCCAGTTGTAGTTACGAGGGAAGGAATTTAAGTTATATTCTCATATTTTGTAAAGGTGCTTTTGCTGCTGCAGCACCTTTAATCGCTTGTCGTGGAGTTGTAATTAAAGGTGTAGTAACGGCTTCGATAGTTAACCATCTACAAGTGAGGTGGGTGCCTTTCAACGATTGGCCGATGAGCCGTCATCGTAAAATTCTGAAAGGTCCGGCATCCGTCAAATTTGATTTAGGAGTCAGTGCCGGGTCTTTCAGAATTTTGCGCTAATTTCGATGTGGTTGTGTGGTTTGTCCCATGTTGTGTATAGCCTTGTCTTGATTTACATACATAGCTGCGCAGGTAATATTTCTTTACAGTTCCTGTAACAGGGCTTGTTACATAACAGACCCATGGCCTGTGACAAAACCCGGTACCATGTACCGTAGACCTCTCTTCTAGTGTGGCACACACTAAGTATAGGACCATGTCTTATTTCATGCACCTTGGTACTAAATTAGTGACCCTCATCCCATTGATGGATAATTGGCTTAAGGCCCACGCTTATATCCAATCAGAGACGAACATCAGAAAGGTTGGCTCCCGCCCCGTCTGCTTGGCCTTACATAAGGTTTTTAGGTTTTAGACACTTACTTAACTCTAATACCGACACTTCAGTTTTCTCCCTCTTACAGGCAATCCCTTTAATACAGCATACTCTGTACATTGTACAGAGTTGCCGTAATCTTACGCTTTCCTCAAACCCAGTATATGCTGGTAACGGCTATCCCGTTACAGTTCCTATATCTACGTATACTTTTTTACCCCTCGCTTATTTCCAGCCATCGAATGAATCTGATCGTGGGTCTGATACCCTTCACGTGCGGATTTGTGGGCCGCACGATAGTGGCCATCAGAATGTCGTCTCTCCCGATCTGAGTTCGGGTACACTCCACAAAATGCGGTGCATAAAGCAGTCAGCCCATTAAAACCGACTTAATTTGTGTCTGCCCATCCCCCTTTTGGGAGACTAAAACCGATCTTCGAGCAGCTTTTTCCAACCAGATATATCAAAAGGTCACTGGCTTACGCTACGTCACAGCACTACCTACTGATGTTCTAAGGCGCCCCCCATAGCTCACTTCCGTTTCTGCCATCGCAAGCAACAACCTCCATCTTTCAGCATCTCATCTGCATCATGGACTTCGTTTCCATCAAGAAAGTGCTCGCTCTTGCAGCCATTGCCATCGCGGCTGTCTCAGCCAACGCTGCCATCAACACTCCGTTCTACAACCAAGAGGGCATTCTCCAGATCGGCACCAACGAAGCGCTCGACATCAAGGTAACGGTCGGAACCTCACGTGACGACCAGATCTCGTACGACGGCGCCAGCTACGTGGCCGTGCACTTTGCCAACTTCAACATCCCGGAAGGCGATGTGGTCGTAGTGCGCGACCCAGAGTCCACGGTGGGCTATGTATACACTAGCAAGGGGCGCGACGACTCTGGCGACTTCATCTCGACGTTCATCCCTGGTGACACGGCCATCGTGCAGTACTTTTCGCTGGTGGAGACGACGTCAACGGAGGCGGCGTACGAGATTTCTGGTTACTCGCGTGGATTTCCCAACAAGGAGAACGAGTCGCTCTGCGGCACGGACAACTCGGTCCCTGCCAAGTGTTTCGCCAATGGCTCCACGAACTATGAGACTCTGCCACAGGCGTACGAGAAGTCCCGCTCTATTGCGCGTCTGCTGATCGGCGGCACTTCGCTCTGCACTGGTTGGCTGGCCGGCAGCGAAGGTCACTTGATCACCAACCGCCACTGCATCACAGAAGCTTCGGTGGCCAAGTCGATCGATGTAGAGTTCATGGCCGAGAGCACCTCGTGTGCGGATGAGTGCAAGAAGCAGCTGGGCTGCGCTGGTACGGTGGCTGCCACCACCACCACGTTCGTTACCAACGACGAGGAATTCGACTACGCCCTTGTCCAGTTGCCTGCCGGAACTGACCTCAGCGCTTACAACTACCTGCAGCTTCGCTCGTCTGGCCCCATCCTCAACGAGCAGATCTATATCCCCCAGCACCCTGTGGGCTACGCAAAGCGCATCGCGAGTGTGGTGGACGGCGGCTCCAACGCTACGATCTCATCTGTCCACGCTACTCTCAGCTGCGGCACCAACGAAGTGGGCTACACTGCTGACACGCAGGGCGGTTCTTCTGGTTCGCCTGTTCTTTCTGCCGCTGACAACCTGGTCGTGGCGCTGCATCACTGCGGAGGCTGCGAGAACTCGGCCGTCGACGTGCGCGACGTGCTCAACGACTTGGCCAAGAAGAGCATCAGCGTTGCCAACCTTTACGTCTAAGTCTTTGGTCCCAATATGTTGAGTGAACTGAATAAATTAAGGCTTAAGTATGTAGTAATGAATGACGCAGTTGCTGTGCTATGCTGAAAAATTAAGCCTCTAATCCTATTAATGCCTCTCGTCTGATCAAGAAAGTTGAACAAAGAGAAGGTTCGAAACGTCCACGAAGCTTACGTTGACAAGTCAGAAAGCACTGCTATCAGACCCCGCAGGAAAGGCTTGACATCTCTAGAATACGTCTCCAGTCCTGACTACGTGAACAGTGAGCTCGTCGTTCACTGATGAGTGGCAATGAACACTCTAACCGTCGACGCGCTGGTAACGCACTAGGCGCGTGATCTGATCGTGGGAAATGGACGAGCCCCATTGAGTAGTAATCGGAATAATCGCCACAAGAATTAAAGCCCCACGGGTTCCAAATCCTTCCGTCCCACTTTGCCCCTTGGGATTCGTTGAAGCCGCAGGATTTGAGGCTCTCCCAGCCACATGACGCTGTAATCAGATCCCGTTGTCGCATCGCAAGCCCCGTCTCTACGCAGATCTAATGGGGCATTTTTTAATCTGAGTGGATGGATACAGGACTTGGATTTGTGGGTGAGTGAGCAGACAGAGCGGTCTTGTGGGTCTCTGGGGAATGGAGATGACGACATTCGGATGGTTCAAATGAACTTCCAGCGGTCGTGAATGCGTCTTCAGCTGGTGTTTTTTTGCTGAATAACGCTATACTGCTGGCTGCAAAACTCCAGCTTTCAAGAGCGACATCCTCGAAGCGCCACATCAACTGAGCGAATATCAGAAACGTTGCATTCACCCATCTCTCTTGAGGGCTCCGTCCACTCAATGCACTCATGTCCATCTCCAGCTCCTCCTTCCTGCATCCAAACTCATCACCAGACGAAGATCATGGCGGAAAAGATCGGTTCTCTGGTTCGAATCTCATTCATCTGTGCAGAGCTCGAGGCACCGGAGGCCTCGAGAGCTTCTGGACGACGCTGCTACCTTAACTCACTTCCGCTTTTGCCTCAAGCCTCTCAAGCCTCTTCCGCCAACCATGGTCTTCGCCTCCATCAAGAAAGTTCTCGTCCTCACTGCGCTCGCCGTCGCTGCCGTCTCGGCCGACGCTTCGCTCGACTCGACCTTCTACAACGAGGCCGGCATCCTGCAGATCGGCACCAACGAAGCGCTCAACATCACGGCGTCCGTGGGAACCTCTCGCGACGACCAGATCTCGTACGACGGTGCCAGCTACGTGGCTGTGCACTTCGCCAACTTCAACCTGCCTGACGGAGACGTCGTGATCGTGCGCGATCCCGAGTCCACTGTGGGCTATGTGTACACGGGCAAGGGCCGTGATGAGCGCAGTGACTTCATCTCCACGTTCATCCCCGGTGATACGGCCATCGTGCAGTACTTCTCGCTCACGGAGACGGCGTCGACTGAACCGGCGTACGAGATTTCTGGCTACTCGCGCGGCTTCCCTAACAAGGAGAACGAATCGATCTGTGGCACGGACAACACTGTGCCTGCCAAGTGCTTCACCAGCGGCTCCACGTACTACTCGGTGCTGCCCCAGGCGTACGAGAAGGCTCGATCGGTCGCGCGTCTGCTGATCGGCGGCACTTCGCTCTGCACGGGCTGGCTCATCGGCAGCGAAGGCCACTTGATCACCAACCAGCACTGCGTCACGCAAGCCTCGGAGGCCGCCGCCATCGATGTGGAGTTCATGGCCGAGAGTTCGTCCTGCTCGGTGCAGTGCAAGACCCAGCTGGGCTGCGCTGGTACGGTGGCTGCCACCACCACGACGTTCATCACGAACGACGAAGAGTTCGACTTTGCGCTCCTCAAGCTGCCTGCCGGGTCGAGCCTGAGCGCGTACAAGTACCTGCAGTTGCGCGCGTCCGGCCCGGTGCTTAACGAGCAGATCTACATCCCGCAGCACCCGTCTGGCTACGCCAAGCGCGTGTCTCACGTCGTGGACAGTGGCGCCAAGGCTTCGATCACGTCGGTCCACGCCACGCTCAGCTGCGGCACCAACGAAGTGGGCTACTTGGCCGACACGGCCGGCGGTGCTTCGGGCTCGCCTGTGATTTCTGCCACGGACAACGCCGTCGTGGCGCTGCACCACTGCGGCGGCTGCGAGAACTCGGCCGTGGACGTGCGTGACATCATCGCCAACCTCAAGTCCAAGAGCATCACCGTGGCCAACCTCACGGTCTAACTCTCCATGAAAGTCAATATAACTGGATGTTCGTGAGTGGTTTCTATTCCTGTTATGAGTCATGAGCATCTGGCAAAAAGGCACATGGCGTATGTGGCGATCCAGTCATTTGTATCGGCCAATGAACAAAATGATCGACGCGAGTCTGAGTTTGACAAATATTCTCATTGCCACTTCCTATTCTCAGATATCGAAGAGTAAATATAGCTCCCTCAAGATGCTCGTGTCGTTTTCAGCCATTACTGCCAGATCATGCAGCGTCCACACACGGCCTCGTCCAGGCGCTCTCGTGACCGATCGCTCTCTCCTTCTCGTCGGGCAGTGACCACAGACGACGTACAGACCTATCTGAAGCGCCAAGCAGATGTGAGTCTAATTCAAATCGAGATCATGCATTTGAGTCCCTCACTCTTCTCCATGTGTTACGAGTGTAGAGATACGATGAACGCATCGAGCGAGCGTACGATCGTCTGAGCCACATGTCACCATCTCCATCTAAACCCCCTTCTCGAGGCCGCAATGGCCGCTCTGAGTCCCCCGAGGCGTGGTTCCAGCACATTCTACTCGCTAAGCAGCTCTCTCCTCTGGATCTGTGTGAGATTTTCTGCTATGGCGACTCGAGACGCCACGCACGAGTGCCTTTGGGCCATGTGTGCCGAGTGATGTTCGATCTGGACCCACAGGCAGCGCTGGAAAGCGACGGGCCAGTCACAGAGGCTATGGAGAACTTTTTGTACAAGTTCTCGAGTCATGACCCCAGCGGAGAGATCTGTGTGGACATCAAGGACGCTCTGAGATCGCTCAATATATGGCAATCAAGAGGAAAGGCGCATTCGCCTGGGAAATCCACAGCTGACACTTACTTGTCCACGCCCACTCAACTGCCCAGTGATTCGCCTGCGAAGACAATCATACTGGAAAGCAAGAACCAGAAGCTCTTGGGCGTGATCTCCAGCCTCCAGAATGATAACCTCCGGCTCAGTCAACAATTAAAAGCTGTCAAGACGGAGACCAAGTCCAAACATCTATCGCAGTCGCTGGGCTCGTGGCCGTCCAAAAGCAGCCAGAGCTCACCTAATAAGACACAGCAGCAGTCCAAATGTACGTCCAAGGTCGTGAACCCACACGAAAAGCAGCTCCTGGACATCGCCAATGCGCTCGAATAGTACGTGCTCATCATGATTTGGAATGTGTATTCAATGGCCTGACTAACGTGGTCTGCTTGTCAGTACGGGTGTCAAGCAGCTAGAAGACCTGCTCAAGAAGAGCGATCCGAGCGACAGTGGCTTTCTCAGCCTCAAACACATCCGTTGGATCCTGAGCGACCAGTTCCGCATTAACGTGTCCGAGACCCATTTGATGGAGCTCTGTATGGGCCTCAACTTCAACGCACAGGCCAAACTGGACTACAAGGAACTGGTCCACGTGCTACTGGATATGCTTATCTATGGCCCGTTGGGTCTGTCTCCCGTGGCCAAGAGTTCGCTCGTGCTCAAGATCCAGCAGTATCTGCAGAGCGGCTTCAGTCCAGACGCTCAAAAAAACTTCCGTGTGCTTGCGGCGCTCTGTGAAAACTACGATCTCGAAGGCAACGGCTGCATTTCAATCGCGGAAGCACTGCGCATTTTCCTCCAGGACCTCGTTAGTCACCACGCTCTGCGACTGCCGTTCCCCATAGAGGAGCAAGAGCTATTACAGTTCCTCAATCGCTTCGTAGTAGCGCAAACTGAGGTCAACCAAGTCTTCATCTCGTACACCAAAATGCTGGATGCTATCTTCGACTTTAAACCGATCCAAAGCCAACAGGAGTCGTCTCAAATCTCTATTGAGCGCGCATTGGATGATAGCTTCTGGAAAACATTATGCAAGGCACTTTGCAGTGGCGACAAGGCCGCTGAGCCGCAGATTCGTGGTCAACTGTGCAAAATTTTGGCCAAACTGGACCCAAAGCGCACTTTCATAATCTCCCAATGCCATTTCCACCGTATTTTCGAAATGCATTTGGATGTCGAGGACTTGGAACTCATCTACGAAGTGCTGAGTGTGCCGCATGAGAAGAAAAAAGATCGTGCGCACGACCAAGAGCGGGTCATGGAGCGATTGGTTCGCTATGACGTATTCCTGCGGCTCGTGTTTGGGGAGCCACGACTGCTCGACCACGATGGAATGTTAGCTCAGATCCATCGCAAGCTGGTGCTGGAGCAAACTTCACTCAGGACGAGACTTACAGACCTCATGAAGGTTCATGGTGGGGGCTGGACCATGACAATGCAGGATCTGCATGAACTGCTGGTCATAAAAGCAGAGAAGAATCCCCTAAGCATGGTCCAAGCGCTGTATCTGGCTGGAGATCTTAATGTAGAAGGCCTTGGACTGCGAGTGACTACTCTGTGGACGTATCTCACGCGATCCTGTTGGCAGAAGTACAATCCAGAGACCGCCAACGACAGCTCAGAAAAGACAACAAAGACGCTCTTGGCGCGCTGTCTGGGGTCTTACAGTCTGCACAAGTGCCTTGGGAAATATGAAAAGCGAGACGATGGATGGATTTCGCAGGATTCTCTGGTCGCAGAGCTCAAGCAAATGACTCAAACCGTCGCCTTGGATCACGAGCGCTTGCTAGATATCAACCACTTGCGCTCGTTCGTGCAGCAATTGACAGCGGGCACAGCGGAAGACGACGGACCGCGGCTGTTTTCCATCCACGTTGGCTCGTTCTTCGAGTCGCTTTTCGATTGGGCCTTGCTGATCAGAAACATGCAACTACCTCATGCATTGAGCGATGCGAAGAAGGCGCTTGAGCTCTTTGACTGGCAGCGCGATGGAAGTATCACGACTGAG
Organism: Elongisporangium senticosum; assembly: GCA_023335835.1. Classification (NCBI taxonomy): domain Eukaryota; phylum Oomycota; class Peronosporomycetes; order Pythiales; family Pythiaceae; genus Elongisporangium; species Elongisporangium senticosum. The sequence goes on along the minus strand of JAADVQ010000139.1, from coordinate 12,334 downwards.
GACTGGAACAAGGCGTGGCGTCAGATCAATCCTCATAACAGAGGGATGGCTGAATGGGAGATTCAAGTGCTGTTGCGTAGATTCACGAGCAAACGTAGCGATAGCGAAGCCATCGACTACGCACGTCTGCTCGTGTTCTTGCTTGATTTTGATCTCCGGCAGGCGCAAACGAAGCTAAAAGCGTTCGCTCTGAGCGTCTTCCAGCGGAAAAGCATGCGGCCGGCAGAGAAACTGTCCACCGCCTACGTGGAGAAGCTGTTCCAGCAGCTGGACTCTGATGGCAAAGGCCATTTCAACTCTAGCGACCTGCAACAGTTCCTCTCGCAAGAGATCCAAGAGCATGACCATGAAATGAGAGCTCTCGTGCAGAATGCAGGCGCCGTTGGAGCTTTGATGGAGTACTTGGCAGGAAAGCCCAAGACCAACAGACAAACTGTGGTCTCCTTTGATCGGTTCCGAGAACTGATAACGGCACTCAGTCGCACTGCTGCGAGAGATCAAGGCGAGGAGAAGCCGGGATGGGTCCGCCACTTCAGTACACAGGACAACTCTCCTATCCACGAGCGACTGCAAATTGTCACGAGCCTGCGGGCGCTGGAACTGGCAGTGCTGGAGATAAGCCGACAGATCTCGGACGCCTACGGGCTAATCCTTCCGTCCAAGGTCTATCGATACCTCTCACTGGCCGGCAAACCAGTGCTTCTGACTGCTTCCTCCTCATCCCCTTTGAGAAGCTCCAGTCCGACCATGCGGTCCATGGTGCAGAAGCAGACGCAGCGCGAAGTGGAGGCCATGGCGACCAACCCACTCACACCATCGGGGCTCAAACAGACGCTACGCAGTCGCCACAACCTGCAAGTGTCCAGCCACCTCGTCAGCCAGTTCTTCTTGCACATCGGTGCCGGATCCAAGTACTTCCTGGACCTGCTGCCGTTCGCCAAGTGGCTCGCCCCTCTGAGTAAAGAAATGACGAGCAAAGTGCGCGCGATCGTGACCAAGATGCTGGTTCAGGGCAAGGCTGGAGGCGGCCGCATCGACCTGGACCGGTTCTTGGCGCAGCTGCATCGGAGGCTGATGGGTTCACCTTCGCTTGTGGGATCTGGAAGGTGGTCAAGCAGTAAGGACCTAGATCTGGATGGCGTTCACTTCGTTCGTCCGGCGGTGCTTGTCTCCAAGCTGCAGCAGCTCAACATTCCCATCAACAGGCAGGACATGGACGTCCTGCTGCGGCACTTCGGCATGGAGGAGCAGGAGGAGATCGACTACGCGCTGTTTCTCCAGCGGCTGTACGAACTCAGCGCCTACTCATCCTCCTTCTAGCGCACGATCCATCTAAAAGCGCAATGACAGCGAGTATGTATTTCGATCGTTAGTGTTTGCTAGTCTTGGCGGACGGTTGGATCGTGACTGCGATCATGGACGGCGCTCTGTATGACGTCTTGGACTGCAGTGCCGACGGCAGGATGAAGCCTGACTCGTGGGCAAAGCGCTTGTACTCGCCATTGCTACAGACAGAGAGCGTTAGTCAATTAAGAATACTCAGCAAAGCAACGGGAGTGAGAGGCAGGCACGTACTAGAACATGAAGGTCACGAACGTGAGCGCCATCATGATGACCATGATCCACTCGGGGCTGGCGTAGAAGTACTTGGCTGGAATGTGGTTCGTGACTGGGTCCGTGTGCGTGCGACGGAGCACACTCAATCCTGGCACGAGCAGCGCCGAGAGGAAGTTGCCGCACAGCTGCTGCAGCGCCGCAACCGTGGCTTCGCTGGTAGGGAAGGCGCACTCGACGCCCAACTCCAGTACGATGGGTTGCAGAGGCCCCAGCACGGCGCCTACGAGCAGCAGCGCCGATAGCGTGACCAGCACGTCCTGGCTCGTGATGGTGAGCTTGAACCACGAGAGGAAGAGCGCTGTGAGCAGCAAACAGATCTGCAGCGCCCGCTTGTGGTTGCGCTTCTTGTCCACGTACTGACTGATGAGCTGGCCGCCCAGCAGCGAGCTCACGATGAAGGCGGCACCGATGTAGCCGATCTGCGGCTTGGAGAAGCCGTCGGTACTGAGGAACTTGCCCAGCAGCGCCGACATGGTGTTGAGTACGCACTCGGCCACGGAGAAGGTGGCGACCGTGATCCAGAAGCCCTTGTGCGTGAAGGCATTGCCCCACTGGGCCCAGTCGTACTCGTCCTGCAGCTGCACGTCCGAGATGATGGACTCGGTCTCAAAGGTCGAGGACGTCGGGAAGGACCGGAAGAAGACGCAGGCCACGAGCCATGAGACGATGGCCAGCACGGCCACGCACAGGTTCCAGTCGGGCAGGTCGTCGCTATGGTGCACCACGAACGGAGCCAGGAGGTACACGAGCGCCGTGCCGAGCGCGTTGGCGTTGACGGCGATGCTTGTGGACGTGGCGCGCAGCGACGGCGGGAACCAGTTGGCCGAGAGCACCGGCGGCGAGTTGACCATGAAGGGCATGGCCACGGAGGCGATGATCTGGCCCAGCAGCGTCAGATGGGCCTCCGTCTCGACCGAGAAGAAGCACGTGGCGTAGCGGATGGACGCGCCTAGCGCCTGTAGCGCGCCGCCCAGCAGCACGCCGGCCTGCAGGCCCTTCTTGTCCATGAACCACGAGCCCATGAAGGAACACGGGATGTAGGACACGAAGTAAACCGTGATGAGCTCCGTGGAATGGAGCTGCTGCCTCCAGCGGTCCTCCGCGATGCTCGCGATGGGCGCGTACGAGTAGCAGATGCCCTGGTTCACGGCCGAGAGCACAGACAGCAGGGCCACCATGAGCCACTTGCGGCGGCTGGCGTAGGGCAGCTCCGCGGCCGAAGCCGCCTTGGACTCGCAGGCATTGCGGCCGAATGTGCCGTAGTCTGCAGCATGAGAGAGAGCGCGTGAGACACAGTGGGAGACAGCAGCAGCAGAGCGAGACGTACCGTCGTCCTCCATCGACCTGCGAGAGATTCAAATGTATTGGGAATCCGGTCGTTACGCTTTAGGTTCGTTCAAACGAAGGATAGCAATCGGTTTAAACAGGGTATACATTATGCAAGGTATTCGAACCAATGATACAGTACATGAGACGGGCCAGTTGCAGTGCGTCGGAACCAATGGCATGAGACCTCTGCGAAGGAGCCAGCCAATGCGCTCGGCCGGTGCCGTAGACGTGGACGATTGAGTGTTTACAACGCGACGCCGAGCGGCTGGTATCAGTCCTCGTCGCTCGAGGCCTCGAGGCTGCCCAGGTCGTCGTCGTCGGAGTCCTCGTCGGAAGAGTGGGGACTGTAGTCGCCATCCGAATAGGACCAGCTGCTGCTGCTGCTAAGACTGTCACGGTTCTCTTGGCGCCGGAGGTCTGGCGTGCCGTCCTTCTTCAGGCGCGTGGCAGCCGCTGGTTCCGGTACCTCTCGTTGGCGTCGACCGGGGTCGTCTTTCTTCCCGCGGGCTCTGGCAGGTTTGGGTGCAGATGTCTCACTCTGATTCGAGCGACGGCGTCTCGTCCTTTCGACTCCACCTGCCTCTGCCTCTGCTGCTGCTCGGTACCGGAGGTCTGGCGTGCCGTCCTTCTTGAGCCGGATGGCTCCAGTCGACTCTTTCGACTGTCTGGAAGGCTTGTCAGCTGAACCATCGCTTGGCTTGGGCTTCTTCTCGCGCTTGCGCTGTCTGGGCTCAGCTTCTTTCGCTGTGCGAGGCGGCTTGCCGCTTGAGGACGATCTATCCGCCGCATTGGAGCTCTCTGATGACGAAGCCTGAGGTGTTGGTTCCGCGTTTGTTGAGCGGCTGGTGCGCTGCAGCTCGCGCTTGTCCTTGCGTGCGTTCCAGAGCTTGGGTTGCTTGCTGATCCGGTCCAGCGCTCCGAACGCGTCTCGCAGACTCAAATAGAGCTGGTGGCCCTTGGCCAGGATCATGGCGTTCTGGAACTCCTCCGACTGGGCCACCTTGGCGATCTGCACCAGGCGGTCGTACTCCTTTTTGGACAATTGGCGATCCGCCAGCGTCTCGGGCAGCGCCACGAGCAGCGCGTCCACCTCCTTGTGGAACGACTGGTTGGTCTCCGTCTTGACCAGACGCAGGTTCCCGGGCAGATTCAGGATGATCTTGAGCTCATCGCCCAGTCGGTGGTCGACCGGGAGCCGCTCGTTGAGCTTGAGCATCACCTCCAGCCCAACGTAGTGGGCGGCCTGCTTCTTGTGCTTGTCGCTGGCCTTGGAGCTGTCGCGACAGGCCTGCTGCTGACTCGTGCGGCGCAGGGCGTGCGTGTGTAGCGCCATGTTCGACAGCGCATGCATCTCGCCGCGGGCGTAGATGGCATCCAGCGCCAGCTCTCCGTACTTGGTGATCGCAGCGGAGACCAGCGCGATGTCGCCCAGGTCGCTCTTCTGGAGCTGATCGTCGTTCACAATGGCGCCCACGTGGTCGCAGATCCACTGGAGCAGCTCCGCCCGCGACTTGCTGCACTTGGCCTGGATCTCCCGCGCCAGCGCCGTGTCGTGGTTCTTGAAGAAGTTGCGGAACTTGGCGAATCGGTCGTCCTGAGTGGCGAACAGCGTCTGCGAGCGTCTGGTGCTGCTCTCGCTCTTGATGTCGCCCAGAGCGAAGCCGTCGTCGGCGTCGTCCACATCCAGACGCGCGACAGCGGCCGAGAGCTGCGCGACGGACGCCATGCGATCTGAGTTTGAATTAAACATCATAAATTGATATCCCAAACGATTAGATTCGGTACAAAACTATAACATACAGGTTATTGATTATAATGATCTGATTCTGGTGCTGTGTAGAAGAGGAATCGTGATGCTCTCACGTGTGCAGAGGCATCGTAAAGAAGGTGTGGACGAAACCTCGAGCGGATGAAGATCAGTAAACTCGTCTGATCACTGCTCTACCTATCAATGATGCCAGTCCCTTGCTCTGTCGCCACCGCAATACTATATCAGCTCGCATCCAGTACGAGCCTTCACTGCCAGTAGCCGCACCTAATGGATATAGCTACTGATCTATGTGCACACATGAATGAACCTGGTCTGGTGTTATTGATAGCATTGAGCAGGTCGCTTGTGCGGTGTTGTTCTTGAAGCCATTTTGGTGGTGTGTAGGCATTGAAGCACAGACAGCGACGGAAAAAGCCGGGCGGAATGATTGTCATTTTCCATAGTTAAGGAGCCAAAATTTCCTCAGAAAAATAAAGTTAATGTCTGCTTTTAAACAAATTTGATTGGTAGAAACAAAATTTGGTGCACAAAGAAAATCCAGATTTCCACAAAATACGATGTTTGATTGGCTGAAATAGAGTGTGTGTTTTTCCGTCGTTGTCGGTATACAGTAATGCCGAAAGACGCACATGTCAAGGTCAATTTGCTTATTCACGAACTTTAATTTTACCTTGTTTCGTGAAAAATCTACAAATTGTGTCTTGATATGTTATTGTAGTGGCTGACACAAAGATCCAACTTCGTGCTCTCTGCCATCTATCGACTCTCTAAGTGGTTTGCAAAGCGTAGCATTGCTGAGTATATTAGAAGGTGAATGATCTGCTAAAGCTTCACGATAGCTCAGACGTGCGTTCAATGGGGCGACAAGAAGCATAGAGCTCAGCAAAAGATTCGCACCCCAGAAGCATAAGCATTACCACTGACGTGGCAGTGAGAGTCTGGGCGGTTGCCAAGCGGCGATTCACGAGGGTTGCATATGGCACAAAGCAAGTGAAGCCAAGCAAAATCGTTCTATTAATATTTACAATTTCAAACGCCTGCTGGGAGTATAGAGCCACTCCACCAAATGGAATGCGAACCCTGTTGCTCTCGTACAGTAGTGTACCCCACTTGCAAAACTAAAAGATCCTTTCGTTACTGCCGCCGACCGTCAGAAGAATGAGTACCGCTGAGAGCGAGATCCGTCAAGTAATTATAACCTTTCCTCATGTCCCTTTGGGCCTGTCTCGCTGACTCTATCCAAAACTGCGACCCTCACTTTCGCCACCTGCTTCGACTGATTATCCCAGTGTCCTGCCTTTACGGAAGATCGGTCGGTGGGTGCCTGGAAGTGGTCTGCCAGCTGATAGGCATCCGTCTGCTCCTTCGTGGGGAGGCCAAAAGTTGTTTTGATGGAATTGCGATCGTCCAGCGGTCCGAAACACATTTGCGCGGTAATTAAGTTTGCTCACGAGTAGCCGGACCAATTTGAACCGCATCAAGAGATGTCGGACAATGATGCGACCGAGAGACGCACGCCACACGTGTGCGAGCGAAACGATCGCGTTACAGTATTGGCATCTCCTTCTTGAATACATACACAAACTGAGGCGTTTACGACGCTTGTGTCTGCGATCATCACGAAGCGACGCCGAATCGGCTTTCCGCCTCAGGCTTGAGCTCCATGCAGGATCAGGAAGATTCCCTGAAGGCTCTATAGAGCACATTTGCGTCCAGTCTAAACTGCGATGACTTATCTCTGCTAGTGAGCTATAGTCAAATGTCAGAAGTCCACGCATTCAAACCAGCTAGCCAGCTTTTCTTGCAATTTGCATGGTCACCCAGTCGCACGGCCTCCCCGTCACAGGTGCATTGCATTGGGTAACTGAGTCAGAGGATAATAAATGCATCGGTGCTAAAGCACTCCAAGTCTATTCACCCGCCTTCTTCATAACGGACACTTGCAGCAATCTCCACCAGTGCCATAGTCTCCGGAACATTCCGGTCGTCGCTTCGTCGGGGTCTCATATTCGATATGCACGGAAAAAGCTCGAGGTGGTCACTTGAATGAGGATGGTGAGCACGCGCTATCCAGCGTCCGGTCGCCTTTCAAGGTTTCCCTCTGCACACAAAATATGGTATTACCTATGCGCGGAATATTCAGGGCCCAGATGTCAGCAGGCGGAGAGCAAAGCGGAGGGAGGAGGGGAGGGGAGGGACCGCCTGACTGTTGCTGCTGGATGGAGCATCGCCCCATTACCAAACGTGCTGTCCACTGCACACGACTTCACCAACATGGTCTTTGGACGCCGTCTCGCTCTCGCCTCTATGGCCACGCTCGCCCTCGCAGGCTACTCCGCTGCCGTGGTCACGGAGGCACCCTCGGCCTCCTCGGCTGCCAGTGCGTCGTCCTCCGCCTCTGCCAGCTCGTCCTCCGCCTCTGCCAGCTCGTCCTCTTCGTCGAGCGGCTTCCAGCCCGTCAAGGCCATCCACGTGCGCGTACAGGGTGACGAACCTATGTGGGATGAGGACAACGAGGTGTACGTGTCGTCCTACTACACCACGTTCGAGACGGAGTACCGCGGCCTCGTGGACACGGTCAACATGGCGGCCGTGGAGGGCGGCCTCAAGTACGTGCAGGCCGAGTGCATCAACGCCAGCGTGGTGACCAACTGCGCGCGCAAGAGCTCGGTCAAGTACGTCGTGTTCTACGAGACCACGGTCGTGCAGCCGCAGGCCGCTATCGACTTCTACGAGTACAACTTCACCATGGACCACGCGCTCGAGCACTGCCCGTTTGCGGCCATGGACAGCGGCATGTGCGACGTCATCGACGGCGCGTACCCGGACGTGTGCCAGCACTACACGGGTGCCAATAACACGGATAACCTCGGTTTCTGCGTCAGCTCCACGCTGCAGGAGGACGACCCGCTCGCACTCTACAAGAACAACTACTGGTACTCGTACCCCAACAGCTGCCCGTACACCAAGTGGTCGGCCAAAACCGACGCGTGCCGCGAGTCCGAGGCCGGCGGTCTCTGCGACCTCGGCGTGAGTCCTGATGGCAAGACCTGCACGTTCTCGTACAGTGTGCTGGGCTACATCCCACTGGACGACGTCGTGGGCATCACGGCCATGGTGAACCCCAACACCAACGAGACGTACGCCAACTACTCCGAGTTCTGCCAGGCCGGCGGCGTGGAGTACGAGGTCGTGCTCAACGACGACGACACGCTGGACGTGATCACGACCATCCCGTTCTGGGAGAACCCGGGCTCGTACGAGGCCAACGCCGAGCGCATCACGACCATGGTCCAGATGTACCAGGATATGGTGGCCGCCACCACGTTCGACGCTAGCACGGGCCTCATGTACGCCATCCCGACGGTCGAGGAGCTCGTGGCCGCCAACCCGCCGTGCTACGTCAACAGCGAGACCTGCGCCAAGGCCGAGTTCGGCTGTTCGCGTGAGCTCTACTCGCAACTGTGCTTCGTCTGCGAGGCGTCCGACTCGTCCTGCGTCGTGAACCCCGATCTGGCCAGCGCCAGCAGCAGCGGCAGCGTCTCGGTCTCCTCCAGCGACTCGGGCGCCTACGCTTCGGGCTCATCCGCTTCCGCTTCGGCTTCGACCGGCTCGGCCACTTACACGTCGGGCTCGTCCGCTTCCGCTTCGGCTTCGACCGGCTCGGCCGCCTACGCTTCGTCCGCTTCGACTTCGACTGGCTCGGCCACTTACATGTCGGACTCGTCCGCTTCGGCTTCGACCGGCTCGGCCACTCAGGCGTCTGAGGCCAGCATCGCCAGTGATGCTAATTACCCGGCGTCATCTACTGGCAGCTCCACCTCGGGCTCGGCCGCCAAGTGCAAGAGCCAGCTTTAAATGGTGACGAGTTAGCGAGTGCAATCCAAGGTTTTATGCCAAAACCAATTTATTTTCTCACGAATTATCCATTGGTTTGTCTGAAAGCGTTGGGTTCAAGGCCTAAATCTTGTAAATAAAATTACCGTATTTTGAACACGTTCAGAGCGCTGTGTTTGGTTCGCGACTGTATTTGACCAGATGATATGGTTGGCAAGTTGGTTTTTAACAAAAACTCCAGGATTGAAATACCCTAGTGCTCTTGTCATAGAGGGTCATCAAATACACACGGTACTATATAATCCTCTCTAATCTAATAGTATCGCTTAAGACAAATAATGTTACCATCAAAAACTTTAATGTGGTGCACACTACACATGATAAATCACTTTGGGTTTTCGATGTGACGACCAAGTAAACATATCACCAGAAACAATATTTTAGTACTGATATTACTAAAACCCATTTTGTTTTAGTAGAATATCACTAAAATCCAATAATTTCGGAATCCCATGTGACCACTTGGTGAACACCACAGTATTATATTCTGTCAATGTTGTTTTCATGGGGGATGAACTTGGACCTACTGTGAGAGGAACATTTAACTTCATTATACGTATTGCAAAATGTCCTGACTGACTGTGAAGAACACGTTCGTCTTGAATTTCACGCTGAACTGCTGTCGAGCAATAGTAATGTTTGAGGTTTTGGAGTAAAATCGAAAATAGGACGCTAAGTTGGTGGTCAGATTGATTTCCTAGTTTTGTTTGATTATTATGCAGCTGGGAAATTTTGTTGCTGGAGCACGTGAGGACCTTTACGAACCATTCGCATGCTCACCACAAGTAGAGAATTTGCACAACAGAACCTTGTAGCACATACTGTGGCTGTCGACGTTAATTGTGCAGATCTGACATCGGACTTTGTGAGATGTGTTCGTAGAGTACATCCTCATAGTGTCGAGTTGTTCATCCAGACCGATGGCTGTGGATTGCTCGCCCAGCCATACCCACGGGTATTTGGCAGGCATTCTTCTCTTGATCAGGCGACAGCAAAGGCGGCGCTTATTAACGCAAATGAGAAATGGTCAGCAGCCCAGGTTCTGCTATTAGTCCCAACCATTCATTCAGTGAAGCACTGGCTATATCAGAATCCGGACAGGTGGCCAGGGTTCGACAATCACACCATATCGGATTGGTAGAAAGTTTTATTTGTCATCCTTGTCAATCTATTCTTCACAGATTTACAGAAATAAGTATAACAAGTATGATTTTTGCATTCGTGCTATAATTTGTCCAGAATTGAAGTATTTGTCCAAAACATGAGTTCTGCCTTTTTTTGGGGAATTTGCATAAACGTGTACGGGTGTTGGGTGGTTAAGATATGTTTTGCTCTAAAACCTACGCATCAATGTTATGAACTTCAAGTTGAAGCCGACAACCTCACACTCTGCTGTAGGAAGACGCACAAAGCAAGACCATGATAAAGCCGTCATCATCAGGGCTCTCTCTACTTATCACTCCAGCAGATATATCAATTCGTACTTAACATAAGATGACCAGTACTATTCGTACTTATCTAGGCACTCACTGTGCTCGTTGACATCGTTACCTTCACGAAGTCCACGGGGTGCTTCTTCAACGCGAACACCATGCCCTTGAAGTACTCGTCGCGATCGGCGCAAGGAAACAAGAACCAACTCCGCCAGAGGCATTCGTCGACGACCGCACAGACTTGCTCCATCGAGATAGTGCCTCGCATCGCCTAGGTGCATGTAGACAACAGTTAGTCTAGCCTCACCACAGAGTGATCGTGCACACTGAAATCTTAATCCTGCGCTTATGCTTCGCCTCTTAGCAGCCCTCAATGCTGTTCGTGTGAGCGCCGGTTTTCGGGTCCACGATATTCTTCGAGTGGTTGACCCACGTGTGCTTATAGGACATGTGCTTTAGATCTTTGCTGTTTGACAGCGTATGGCGCTCATTCGTGGATACATAGGAACCATACTTGTTGCTGTTGATGTGTGTCCTAGATAGGAAGCACAGACGGAGAGCGTAGGCGTCAATACCTTCAACGGCAGCGGTGATCCACGATACGTACTCAGGCCTGATCATCTTAGCTATATTGGCAGTGAGCGTGGCTTTGTACGGTCATTAAACGTGATCGCACAGAACCATTTCTTGGTGGTACGATCGTATCCACCGAAGACCCAAAACTCGGGGAACTTTTGCCCGCTGCGATACTTCTGCTTCTTGGCTAGCGAGGTCTCGTCAATCTCGACGACATGCCCTCGGCCACCCACCTAGACACATTACACAAGTAAGCATTGGACATAGCAATTCACAAAGCAGGACACGGAAAAACTTACCACCATGTCAATCGTCATGAGCTCCTTAGAGCAATAACCACGACAGATATCATACCAATCTGTCACCGCTTTCGTCGAGACTTTCGCGAACTGGCTAGCCGTTGTCGTGGCGACATCCGTCGCGAAGAAGTAGAGCAGCTTTACGAGCTTGCTGAGCGGTAGCTTCGAGTGGAAGAACACAGAATCGTTCCCCACACTCAAGGTCTTGTCGCAGGTACGGCGGGAGCAGCGCCATTGCGTGTTATGGCGCTTCAGCTCCATTGGCTGCCCGCACGTGGGGCAGCCGATCTTGGCCCGTACCAAGCCGATCAGCATGCAATACTGAACAACTCGTTCCTCGTTATCACCACAGCACACCCTCTTGACCATGTCGAACGTGAAGAGGCCGGTCTCGCACGTATCGTACTCATAGCTCGACGCGTTGGAGGCCATTTTGCTGTAGCTATTCTTCCGTTTTCGTGTTCACGGATGCGTGACTGTGAGCGGCAGGAGCGTGCGCGAATGGCGCGATAGGAGTATGCTTACCGTTTATTTTCGATAAAGTACGAATGGTTAAATAACCTCTGCTTGAGTGATAAGTTGAGAGAGCCATCATATGACGCCCTCTCGCAATCGTTACACCCATCATTGCATTATATATGGCGGAAGTGGACAACGCGGTGCCAACCTGAGAGGGATAGGCAAAAACCCGAGTGAAATAGGATATAACGATATTTAAAAAATATCGTTTTAACCAATTTCACTCGGGTTTTTCTTAAGTCGCAATGCCTGTAATAACCCCCACCATTTTTGCGATTTTGGATGGCATTTGAAAGACAAATACTAGGGCAAATAAAAAGATAACCAATGGTGCAGACCTTAGGTATGTTTGGTCCTTCATTAGAACATACGCGTCTTTAGAATTTATTTACGACAGATTTTGACTGCACCAGAGCCAGTAGAAAAAGGTATCTTGGAAGCTGTCCGCGCGATCGTTTAGCAAGAAAACAGACGAGGCATCATGCTCAATACAAGCATCTAGTATAGTTGGCATAAAACGCACAGTGGGATCACAGTACACAGAAGAGACAAAACATGAAAATGCGTCTTACTCGTCTAAAACCGCATGAAATCGTCTATAACGTATATAACTTCTATTTATTCTATACTTTAGAGTAAGTGAAAATTTTGGGTCCAACCGAGTTTTCCTACACACCGAAATACACTCCGCGCCAAGTTAATACGCATACCTGGGAAGGTGACGTATCTCAGCCATTTTTTTCAAATAAGCGGCTGCTGTTCAGATATGATTATCTCCTAATTATTCTCTATTTTCTATAATTAACAGCTGCTGACCACTCGCTTTTCTTCGTGGGCTTCCATACAAATGTCAGGTTCGCTTCCGCGACAAATTAATACGCACACTTTAAAGC
>JAADVQ010000138.1:0-25972 GCA_023335835.1 Elongisporangium senticosum | reverse complement strand
ACCAAAAGGGTAAGATTCAGTGGTAATGATAAATAATCTAATCAGCGGCAAACCAGCCAAAAGCAGACAATCACATGCAATATACAGCACTAATTCAAGTTTGCAATGTTTCATCAGTTCTATATAGGTGTTCGGTTTATCCACACGGGGCCGAGGCCCTCAGAGTGGTGCATGAAGTTTCATATCATCAACAGTTGCAAGGACAAATACAGACCCACACATATGCATACGTAAATCATTCGAGGATGTCAGTAACTTTGTTGATCATACCGCATGAGGAATCCAGAGCGCTCAACCACAAGTGGCTTTACGCAATATCTTCCGCGGTAGTATCCGTAGTAAGTTGGCTGGTTGCTTTTGCTTCTGGTAAAAAGTACCGGTTCCAATTACAAATGCTAGGGCACACCGGCGTGCTTCGCGATCAACCTCACTCGAACTTTTCAGCGCGATATCAGAAGACCACTCGGCACAAGCATACCCGTCACATAATATTGCCGGCGTGGAGTATGAAGAAGCGAATATGCACACATGCAATAATACAACAATAGAATAATAGGTGAGGTCAGCACTTTGATAAATTTCATCGCGATAACGCGGATCAAGAACACGGACCAAAGTATATGGTCATCACTCCTCAGCAAAACACACATATGCAGTCAATTCGAAATGAGTGAGCGCTCATTTTATGGGTGATAGTGATATATTGGATTCTTCACGGCTAGTTGGTTCAAGCCAAATCAGCATATCGTTTCATCATTGCACTCACATACAAGCCAAGACAAATACAAACATGCAGCATACACACTCAATCGGTTGATGGACTCGGTGGTAGCATATAGTGATTCCGGATGCTGCAATCTTCCGCACGGATTTGCTCAGAAGAGGGAGCTTGTGTTCTTCATCGTCCAGCTGATGGTAAAGGGTCCCCAAACACGCACAACCTGTTCATGCCCAAGCCTGATGGGTCTTAAAGAAAACGCTGAATGATTTTGTTGCCGTGGCTCGCGCGTTTTGCTCCTCACGTTCCCACGTGACCAATCGTTTTGCGTCTGGGGGGGAAACCGATCGAGGGCTCGTAATTACACTCCGCGGTTCCGATTGGGCTTATTTACACATGTGTGCTCACTGATTGGCCAATGCCAAAAGCTCAATAGCAATATTACGAAAATGCACACAGGGTGCTCTAAAGGGAGCAACTAGTCAGTCCAAAGCAGGCAACCAGCATGACGAGAAAAGCGAATCTTTCTTAGTTTAATGGGGGATCTTTGCTGCTTCGCTGCTCTACTCCTCTGTGTTTATGTCAGCATCTACTGGACATCACGTCATGGAGCAGGTCGTGGCTCTGCTTCTGACTACATGCGCTGTCTCTTGTTGGGGTTCTACGATCACGAGACAGTCGCTGTGGAGGGCAGGTAACGTTGCATGACGCCGTGGACGGTGAGCATGTCCTCGGGGCCTCCGAACCGAAAGAGATACGTGCTGGGCGTGATCTTGTCCGCGCTTTCATCGCTGGTTTCGACAACCGTGATCAGCATGGCCTTCTCGGTCTTCTTCATGCAGGTCAGGCAGGCGCTGAGACGAGCATTCAGTAGCAGTTTCGTGCCCGGTCCGTGCGGGTAGGACTCACGACGCATGACAACGCGAGTCGATGCCTTGGTACCAGCAGCTTCCTTCGCCTGCAGGATACGCACCGGGCCGATGCCGACTTCAGTGTAATCGTTCTCCACGAGCTTGAAGAGCTTGGCTCGTTTCTAGAATGCGGCAATTGCAGTTGAAAGGTAAGCATTGTGCATTGTCAGCCACAGCATCACTCGACAGCGGCTTGTACCTCGATCAAGATCCGTTCTCCTTCTTCACCGTTCGCCAACTACAACATGCACATTTGATTATGAGCACAACAACTTCAGTGCATGCAGGAGCTCCAACGAGTGCGAGATCTTACCTCTGCTTCTGACAGCGCAGGCACGACTGGGTCGGCCTTCTTCTCGCCCACAGTGGTACCAAACTCAGCGAAATCAGACGCTGTTGTGGAGGTCGAGCCGAACCCCGAGGAGCTCGCCGGCGCGGCAAACGATGAGAACGTAGCTGTGGCCGAGCTCTGAAAGGACGCGAAGCCACTGAAGCCACCGAAGCCGCTGCTAGACGAGCTACCGCTGGGCGTCGACGTGCTGGCAAATGCCGTGAAGCCGCCAAAGCTGCTTCCTTCTGTGGCGGGCTTGCGAATCTGCTGACAGACACCCTCTAGTTGAGCTCTTCAAGGTCTGTCTCACAGGGCGCATGATCCTTCCTACCTCAGTACTCTCAGAGTTCTTCGCCTTGTCGCTGGTCTTCACTGTTTCTGCGTCATCTTCCTCGGCACTGTCACTCTTGCTTGAGCTGTTGGTGCTGTTGTCGTCGTCGGCAGCGCTCGGCACCTCGTCTGTAGTTTCCGCCGCTGTCGCGTTCTCGTTGTCCTGCACTGGTGCTTCGTCGTCCGTCTTGGCAGTCTGCCATTATCCACATGCAGCCGCCACACGTCAGTCTCGCGCATTGCACACACCATCAATCGCTGCTACTGCTGCTGCGTGTTGCTCGTTCGCAGTCGCAAGCCAAGACGCACCTCGGTTACGACCACGTCGTCATTAATTTTGAGCTTCTTGACCGACTACGGAGACACAAAACGCAGTCATCGTGAGCAGCTCGTTCCATCCCATCGGACCGTATGCCCGTGCTGCAATCGCGACTCCACAAGGCGGTACATACAGGCTGATCCTCGGTCACGTGCGGTTTCTCGCGGTCGATCTTGGTAGCCATGTTTTCGCTCTCTCGGGTGCGAGTAGGAACACTAATCAATGCGAGTCGAAAGGGGATAACTCCAGGTGCAGTGGCGTCCAGTGACTGCGAGCGCGTGGGCGGAGGAGCGAGACAAAGAGAGGGTCGAGAGAAGAGAGAGCGCGTCGCGTTCTTCGCCGCGTCGTACGCCCAGGCCACTCGCTTCCTTCGTGAGTTGGCGTTGAGTTCCAGACTTGACTTGGGCAACACCGACTAACTCGACTAACTCGAAACGACGACTTTTTATCCGGAAACCGACTTGTCAATTGCCCGCCTCCCGCAACCACCGAACATGAACCATGTGATCTGATTGGCTGAAATGGAATTACGCGCCAACAAAACGCAGTCGTTTGAACCGCTGGATGAAAAATACCACCTATTGGTATTTTATTACTGCATTAAATAGGGAATGTATGCAAAGCGCGTGGGTAAACTACGACCAGTCGCAATAAAGCATTATCATGGGCGTCAAGGTGGATGACCTGGTGCTGGCGTACCACGGCGACGTGATCTACGACGCCAAGGTGCTCAAGATCGACCACGGCCAGGGCGTGATCGAGCAGGACGTACAGGCCAAGCCTATGAAGCCCACGCCGGCCACGCAGTACTTCGTGCACTACACGGGCTGGAACAGCAAGTGGGACGAGTGGGTCGCCGTCAACCGCGTGCTCGAGGTCACGCCGGCCAACCGGCAGCTGCAGAAGGAGGCCAAGATCGCGGCCAAGAGCAAGAAGAGCACCAGCGGCCAGAAGAAGAAGCGCATCCGCACGGGCGGCATCGACCCAAAGGAGCTCAAGAAGTCGCCGTTCAAGAAGCTCAAGCGCCATGTGGACAACGACACGGAGGAGCTGGCGGACGAGAACGACGGCGCCGCCACGGTCAAGCAGGTCACGATCCAGATGCCCTTTGCGCTCAAGAAGCATCTGGTCGAGGACTGGAAACAGATCACGCAGGAGCCGTACAAGCTCGTGCCGCTACCGCGCAAGCCCAGCGTGAGCCAGGTAAGGAGGGGCCGAGAGACTGCATGCTGTTTGGGACTGGTGAGCTCATGCGCTTTGTGGATTAGATTCTGAAAACGTACCTGGACTTTAAGAAGAGCAAGGTCCGTGAGGGAGACGCCGCGGACGAGAAAGACTACAAGGTACAGGCGAATGGAGTGGAAGGGGTGATGGCAGTAACTGACCTCGTGCTGCTGTGTGGAATTAGAACGTGGAAGGCATCATCGAGGGCATCCAGACGTATTTCGACCGCGCACTGGGGTATATTTTATTGTACCGCATGGAGCGCAAGCAGTACCAGGAGATCAAGAAGAAGTTCGAGGACAAGCCGCTGTCAGAAATCTATGGTGCCGAGCACCTCGCTCGTCTCTTTGGTGCGTCCGCCTTCATAATGCTCTCTCGCTTGGCGGTGGGCTGACGCTTTCTCTGCCAGTTCGTCTGCCGGTGCTGCTCAGCTCGGCCAACATGAACGACCGCGGACGCGCGCAGATCCAGTCCCGTCTGAACGACTTCCTCAAGTTTCTGCAGAAGAACTTCGCCTCGTGGTTCCTCTTGCAGTACGAGCCGGCCACCAGCAAGCAGATCGACCCGTCGCTGAAAAAGGAAAAGGCGCTGGAGGCTGCTGCCTCCGCCACGACCTCGGTCTCCACCTAAACGCCTTTCAAGCTACTGCTTTCATATTCCTAATAGCCATCGAATCGAATTGTTACTCAGATCAGCATCTTCCTCCATATTCAAGCCATGATGGGCTCGTGTTGTCCCGGATTTAGCAGGAAATCCGGCTCGATATGGTGGATTAAAACCGAGGTGAGCAGCTCATTCTGAGCCATGGCTGATGTGATGGTGGACGATGCGAGCTCTTCGCTGCTGAGCACGGCGGCGTCCTGGTCCGTGCGCTGTCTGGGCCACGTGGGCGTGTCCTTCACGCTGCTGTACACTGCCTACCAGCTGCACTACCTGCCCCGGGGGCTGGCGCGCATCGTGGGCCGGATCGCGTTCTACCCGACGTGGCCGCTCACGTACCTCTCGCGCCGCAAGGACTACTGGACACTCGTGGACTCGCACGTGATGCTGGGCGCCGCGCCCATGGCGTTCATGGGCCACGTGGAGGCCATGCATGCGCGCGGCGTGCGCGCGGTCGTGAACCTGTGCGATGAATACGCCGGCCCCGTGGTCAAGTACAAGAAGCTGCACATGGCGCAGCTCCGTCTGCCCACTGTCGTGAGTAGTATTGGTGTTGCTGTAGCAAGGCGCTCTGGACCACAAGGATGCCAACGCTACTGTTGCTGTGTGATAGGACCACACGGAGCCCTCGGTGGCGGACATGGAGGCCGCGGTGGCGTTCATCCAGGAGAAGCAGCAGAGCGGCGTGCGCGTGTATGTGCACTGCAAGAGCGGCAACGGCCGTGGCGCAGCCATCGCGTTCTGCTGGCTGCTGGCGGCGCGCAAGATGACGCTGAAGGAGGCACAGGAGTACCTAATCAGCAAGCGCAAGGTGCGCAAGTCGCTCTTCAAACAGCCTAATATCGTCGCCTTTTATGACAAACTGCAGCAGCAGCGATGAAGCGCACGACTTGCGATCGAGAGACCCAGGAACGAGTGGCAGTTGGCTGATAATCAAGCTGCGATCTCCCACGACCCTGCGTTTATTTCTCTTTCACTAGCCAATGTGTTTGGCTGCTTGGACGATCATACGCTCAGCCAAAGGAGTTGAGCAATAACTCACGATCGTATTTGGTGCGCGCTTGCGCATCCGACAGCACGTTATACGCAGCAGTCATGTTCTTGAACATATCTGCATTGTTCTCGTCCTTGGCTTTGTCTGCAGAAAAAGAAGAGTCAGAACCCACTGCAATGGCGCTTCTAAGGATACTGCAGCGCACTTACCAGGGTGATGCACAAGCGCCAGTTTCCGGTATGCCTTACGAATATCGTCCTGCGAGGACGATTTGTGGATGCCAAGCACGTCATAGTGAGTCTGCTGCTTCGGCTGAGGCGGTCTTCCACCAAACGTGTTTCGTCGGGCATTCGAATGAGCGCCTTGGTCTGCACCGGACGGATTCCCACTCTGGTAGTTATGGTAAAACGTGCTTCCGTTCCACGCATGGCGGCGGTTCTCCTGCTGCGCTTTGCGCTGCGTATCAGCACGCTTCTTGGCCTCTTTGCGGCGCTTGGCCTCTTCCTTGGCTCTGGCCATTGCCTGTTTGGCTTGCTCACGTTCCTCTACGATCTCTCGCACCAAATCACGCGATGGCTGTTCGCTTAAATAGCGATCGAAATCCGCAATGCCCTGCTCAAACTTGTTGATAGCGACATAGCACCGCGCTCTTCGCAGCAATGCACGAGGATAATGGGGTTTCCGTTGCAAAGCTTCCTCGCAATCCAATAGCGCGCTATTGTATCGCTCTAGCCCCATTAACGCTGCAGCTCGATTGCAATAGATGACAGAGCAGTACTCGTCGTGATTTGGATCGACTTGAAGAGCTTGGGAATACAATACCGAGGCTCGATGGAACTCGCCGCGCTTGAATAATTCATTCGCCGAGCGTTTTAGAACTTTCATCTCGTCGAATTGCCTTCTCGTTTGAATCACTTTACCAGTGGTAGGCGCCACATTCTCCAAGGAAATCAACAATCGCCAAGCTTCGTCCACCTTGCCTTGGTAATGTAGAGCCGTAACGCGATATAATGCTAATTCGATGCCCAGAATCGAAATTTCTTGTTCTGCTTGAGCTTGATCCTCACTTTTACCCTTGCGACTGCGTGATGACATCATCCTGGCATTCAGAGACAGCTGCTTCTTCAGAATAGTATTGCAATGCTGAACAACTTCGTGATAATTCCTGTCGATTCATGAGAGAATCAATTCGTCAGAGTCAATGAATCATTGAGCACACAATAGCAGGACTTACGTTAGTTGAAACAGGACTTGCGCCTTTTGCAATTGGAGTTGTCGACTGTTCGGCGCCAGCGCAAGAGCTTTTGACAGTTGGTCGAGAGCAGAGGACAGATCCTTCACTTCTATCATCCGCTTGATCATATTTGTGTGTAGATTCAACTGTTCAATGGTTGACTCCATCTTCTTGATCATACTCAAATCGGCCGAATCCGCATGCGAATCGCTCTGCATAATCCGCCTGGCATTGATTAGGTTCTGCTTTGCATGCTCAATATCGCCCAAGAGCACTTGGACGCGGCATAACCGCAGATAGGCACGAGAATACAGAGGATCTGCCTCAATCGAGCTACGGCATTCCCGCTGCGCTTCTATAATCTGCATCATCATCATCAATGACGCGGCCCGATTGGAGTGCAATTTTGCCTTATCTTTCATCAGTGCGACAGTCTTCAGCTCTGGCTGCCGTTGAATAAGTGAGTCGACGAGATCAATGCTTTGGCGATAATACTCAGCCGCTTCTTGATAGCGGCGAGACGAGTAGGCGGCACCACCCAGCTCCTTGAGATCTCCCCAAGTGCGTTCATCGTCCATCTTTTCGTCTTCAGTGTCGCGCTTGGGCTCTTTCGTTTCAAATGACGCAGCTTTCGGAAGCATTGCGCGCAAATAACGACGATCTCGATTGACGAATGGCTGAGAGTTTGTGCCCAAGGAACTGCCTGCTTGTGTTGCTTGCGATGATTTACTACCAAAAACTGTCTTGATTGTTGATGTAGGTTGCTTGATTGATGATGTTTGAACATTGTTAGGTGGCTTTCCTGTTGCAGCCGAATCAAATGGAGATTTTTCAGAAGGCAGCGTTTGTGTTGCAGTTGATGCAGCGAACCCAAAAAATCCGGTTTCTTTTGTCAAAGGAACATGTTGCTGAACGTGTTCGTGCTCCTCCACCGTTGACATTTTGGCTTCTCCCTTCAGGAACATATTGGATCCGCTCTCAGCAACTACATTGGTAGCTCCAAACGTCGAATGAGGTTGACTGTGTTTGGCGTCTTTCTCAGTCCGCCAGGGTGAACCATTCATTGCAAAGACCTTTTTGCGCTGATCAAAACTAGGAACAGCAAATGGGTTTGCTGACGTGTCAACAAACGATTTCGAGTCCTGGTTTCCACCGGCAAATCCGAAAGACGGCTTGGCTGCACGTGCTGCCTCAGTTTCTTTTCGAACAGGTTCCTCATTCACAGACGTTCGAATATTGCTCTTCCACTTCGAGAAAGAATTTACTCGTCGCCGGACACGATAATTTGTTGTGCCCGTTGGGTTCAACGAGGATGAACCAATACTAAAATCTCCAAATGCTGATTTGAGGGGTTCGACTTCCGGTCTACTTACCCGCCCTGTGTTGTCAGAGGTTTCTTTTCCAAATTGGAAAGGAGTTGACGGGTTTTGCATTCCAAACGGAAAGCGCACGTTCGCATCAGCACTCGAACTTTGGGAATCAGATAGTACGGGTTGGGGAGTGGATCCAAAGACAAATGCACCAAGATTTGATATGCTACTTTTTGCACTTGCAGGCTGTTGCGGAATTGAAGCTGAAAAAGAAAACGGAGATTCACTTGCAGATTTAACTGACCCAAAGACGCCTTGGAAATTTGGAGTCGCAGAGAATACATTTGCACCAGTTTTTGGAAAAGCTGTGCTCCCACCAAACACGAATGGCTTCCCGTTTGAAGGCGCTACAGGGGTTGTAGAAACCTTTGGAGTCGATCCAAATACAAATGGTTTAGCCGTGGTTGCATCATGGTGAGAGATTGATATATCTTGTGGTAAAGATCCCGCTGGGAAGGTAAATGGAGACTGGGATGCGAGTTTTGATGAACTGAAGACGGGTGGCGTATGCGGCGCTGAGGTTGTTGGTCGACGTCCTTGAATTGGTGTCGATCTTGATGGGACCAATATGCGTCTTCTCGCTGTGATTCGTTCACGATTCGGAGATTGCATTCCCTTGGAAAACAATCCGGCACTGGTATCTGGCTTTGAGCTTGGCTTACTTCCATCTACGCGGTTGCAGATCCCAGACGAAGCATTCACATTGAATGCAAATGCGCTTGATTTACCAGTCTGGACTTCCATTTCATCAGATGTTGACGGCAATGTAGCTGTACAATTCCAATCACTGTGTGGCACCGTAAACCAGGAATTTGCCTCATGATCCTTGCCGAGCGCTGACTGGACCTTAGCACTTGCTTGTTTCGATTGCCCCGGCGCTGATTTAAATATGTCCGTAAATAGTACCGAACGATCCTTTGTCGTGTCGTCAGCCGCACCAAAAATTGGATTCGGCGGTGAAAATAGTGAATTTTTGTTGCCAGCAGCAAATATGAAAGGTGCGTCTCTAGTTGTTGTTGAGTTCTCACTTTCACTGCTCATAGATTGCCCAAACGTAAACTGCGAGTGTGGCTCTTGTCTACTTGAGTGTGCATCATCACTCTGCGCAGCTGATCCAAAAGAAAATAATCCACTTGAAACCGGAACTCTGGACCGAAACGTAAATGGCATCGATGCAAAAGTACGTGTGGTTGAAGATGACGCATCATCGTCCTTCGTGCCAAAAACAGTTTCAACTGTAGTTCGTTTGTCACTTGTCCTCTGGAATGTCGTCGTAGCTGCCATTGGCCGCAAGCGCCTGCGTAAGCCAGCTGATCGAGAGGTTGACACCGTCCCGGCGGAAAAAATACTGCCTGGCGACGCTGCAAATGGTGACGGCTGCTGAGATTGCCAGCTTTGAGATGAAAATACCCCTTGTTTTGTAGAATTGCTGCCACTATTGCTTGCGGAATTGTGCGTTTGGTTAGCAGAAGACGATGCATCCGAGGAGAAGCCAAACGTCCATGGACTGTTCGGCACCGATTCCTTGCTTCCAAATGCATTGGTGAACACGGATTGAGAAGTTGACCCTTTCACTGTAGCCGATACCTTTCCTTCAGACTCGCTCGTGACTTTGGCGCTCTTCTTAGAGCCATTATCATCCATATTTTCGTCCTCCCAGTGGAACATTCTGCTTTTGCGTTCGTTGGATTCATTATCAGCAGATGACGACGCAGGAGACAATACTCCTTCATCCGCATCACTGCCCGATTCCTCCTCGTCTTCGTCATCGTAATCCACATCCTGATCATGGTATTCATTGCTCTGCCTCTGCTCATGATCATCGTCTTGTTCAATATCAATCGAGGACCCATCGTAATCTTCACCTGCACTCTCACCATAATTCTCATCTAACTCCACATCTCCATCTTCTTCATGGTCAAAATAAACATGCTGCTGCTGCCTGCCATCCATGGAAAGCCCCTCAAATTCCTCTGTGTTCTCTTCTTGCTCCGCTTCGTCCTCGTCTTCTTCTTCTGAGTCATCATGGCCGATCTCATCATCATCGTCTTCTTCTTCGTGTTCATGCGTATTCTCATCATCCTCGTCTTCTTCTTCATCCTCTTCCTGCTCAAAGCGCGATGCCGATTGGCCATAGGTCGACGTGTCAAACGTCATCGGCTGCTGCGTCCATTGAGCCGTCGCGCCGCCGAACGCATTCTTCACAGGCACGGCGCCGCCAAAGCCGTACTTGCGGTCAATGTGTTTGCTGTACTGCTGCGCTGCAAACAACGACGCTGCTGGTCGAGACGCCGCCATGGCCGCTGCTGTTCGCGCATGGTTGCCCCCGCTCGCAGCGTCCGCTGGCGCCGTGGTTGCGACCTCGTACCGCGTGGTCACGCTCTCGTGCCCAGTCATTGGGTCCGTGGTGACCATGTGCGTGTACGTGACGCTCGTGACCACCGGATTGGCACCATTCGCTCGCTTGGCACTGGTGAACGCGTCCGCAGCCTGCGCAGACGCGCCCGAGGATGTGCGCTTCCGCAGGCCGCCGTTCTGCTGCTGCTCGTGGCGTGGCGCCGCGTCGGCTGCGACGGACGCCGACCTCTTGTGCTGCATGTCGAACGCGGCCCAGGCGCGCGCGTTGCGCGGATCCAGTGACTCGTCCGAGTCCTCCTCCGAGTCCGAGTACTCCACGAGCTTGACCATGAGTGAGCGCAGAGCCACCGAAGCCACTTGCCGCTTGCGCTGTCTCGCTTCCCTTTGAACCTCTGGCGATTGAATATCCTTTGGAAACGGATACGTTGCCGTTGCATGATAAACGAGACCTCTACTTGTGCATAATGAAAGTGGAAACGAAGGGGAATGGTATGCGTGTAGGCAGGATATGCATGTGAATACACGCAGAGCTCAAAGCTGGCACCATCGCAGACAGTAGCGCGCAATGGATGGCATTAGTCTGCTCCTGGCCAAGCGCACATATTCATCGCAGCGAGAGCACTGACGCTATTAGTTGGCGCACGTATCCGCTCGCGGCTCTATCGCCGAAGAGCAGCCGGCCATAGTAACTTCATCCGCGACTACACAGACGATGTTCACACATACCAGCTCGCCAGTGATACAGCGATCGACGTCACTCCACCACGCATACACGTTATTGATGCAGCAGTGTGAGTGTGATCGCTGCGGAACGATCGCAGCCGTAAAAACGTTCTTATACGAGATTTTACGTCGCAGCCAACTTCAACTTGGCCATTCGCAAGTCAGTGGGCCATGAAGCGTGCGGGTGGCGAAGCGTTCTCTCAAGCGCGTGATGAGCTGAAGCACGCGCGTACGATTCTGATCAAGGTCGGGACGGAGATCGTGCACTCACCCGACGGGCTGCTGACCATGGGTCAGGTCGGCGCCCTCGTGGAGCAGATAGCGAAGACTCGAATGGCTGCAGTCGAATCCTTCGTTGCTCATTATTTTCCTGAAGATCGCAGCGCTGCACATGCAGGGCCACCGCGTTATTCTCGTGTCCAGTGGATCGGTCTCCATCGGGAAGATGGTGCTCCGCCGTCAGTACCTGCTATCGGGCTCGATGCAAGCGCATTTGGGCGAGACCGTGGATTTTTATGACAAAGCATGCGCTGCGGCTGGGCAGAGTGGGCTGCAATCGCTCTATGAGAATTTGTTCGCACAATACCACCTGGCCTGCTCCCAGATCCTGGCCTCCGACACCGACTTCCGCATCCCGTCGGTGCGTGAGAACCTCAGGAAGACTGTGCGCACGCTGCTGGATGTCGGCATTATCCCCGTTATCAATGAGAACGACGTGATCTCTTCGCGCAAGATCCCGATCCTGGTAAAGAACAAGATCGCATGGGACAACGACTCGCTCGCGGCGCTCTTTGCCCTCGAAATCGAAGCGGATTTGTTCGTGATTTTGACCGACGTCGACGGTGTGTTCGAGCTGGCCGAGGACGGCAAGACTCGGACGCTCATTCACGAGTTCACGTCTGACCGCATGGGAACGATCTCACCCGATTCACGCGTTGGCCCAGTGGGGCAAAAGGAAAAGCTGCATTCGTGCATTCGCGCTGTTGACAATGGAGCTGTTCGCGCAGCAGTGCTTGCAAACGCTGAGCCTGGCGTGCTACTGCGCATTATTCATGGAGAACGAATTGGCACTTTGTTCGCGAAACAGAATGGCCAGCGAATTGGTGTAGCTGAGCAAGAGGAGAAGGATATTGATCCAGTGTATTCGGACATCGCGCTTCCACCAAGCAAGTTGTAATGAGTTATGAATTACCAATCGAAAGCAACAACGCTTTGGGGCTGCAGACAGACAATGGGCTCTAAAACCAGTAGTCAAGCGATTCTGTTCCTTTAATTCCCAGTAATACATATAATATTCAAGTGGAGGATCATGAGATGTTGAGGCTCGCTTCCAAGGACTCGTCCATGAGGACGTTCTGAATCATCTTCTGGGCTGGGACTCGTAGATATTCTGTGCGGTGGAATCGAGGAAGAAGTTGGAGATCTGTCCGACCTTGTGTTCGTGGTCGGGATTCTTGTCGTAATGCTGAGGTGTCATGATGAAGCAGGTCTGCATCAGCGAGTGGTCCATGGACGAGGACGAAGGAAGAGACGTCGGACGCTTGATGACTATATAGCCCTGTTCGCTAAAGCGAATGCCGCTGGTCAGTTGTGAGGAAAACTCTACAGGATCAACTGTCTGTCGCCAGGCAATCACAATGCGATCCTCCTCAACATATCGACGTGAGATCTGCCGGATGTGGAAGATCGCAGTCGTTCTCGTTGCGTGCTGAGAGACATCAAAACTCTCGACAATTGTATCGTCCGTGACTTCCATCTTCTGAACGCAAGCGTTCTATAGAATCAATCAAGTGAATAGATTAAAAGAGTGAGAACCAATGGCGAGCAAACATCTCCAAGGCAAGTCTGCTCACCATTGGCTGGCGTTCGTAATAGCTTCGAAGCGGCATGCGCTCAAACAAGACCGCGAGGTGCTTCCAGGCGGCTGCACTAGTGGTGTGGACACCAAACGGCACGATCTTGTTGGCGAAGAGCTCCAGCACAATCTCATGACGGTCGTTCTTGCGCACTCGAGTGTCTTGGAAGGGATGGCGTGCTACTGCACATCAGGTGTACTCGGTCATCGCGCTTCCGACCAGCAAGTTGTAAAGAGAACGAAGGATGATCTAGAAGAGCACCAGGACCGAGTCTGGAGGTATTAGTGTGGCTGTACGAAAGAATTGCCATGTATACGCTGTAGTGGAGGTGGCACTGGATATGTCAAGGGGCATATATCAGCGAATGTGTAATGACACCATATTAACAGCCGCAAACACAATGAAATGCTAATCGAAAGAATCTGAATGCATTGAGATCATTTCCTGAACTGATTCAAGGTCACTTTGTTTGACGGGATCGAGTACGCCCTTGAATGCGTTTAATCCACCCCGGCAACGAATCATCAGCCAACCAAATGCAAACATAGTGTCTAATTCCTTCCAGCACCAGGTAGTATTTGTCAACAGCGTTGTGGATAGATTTCTTCAGGATAATTGAATTAATGAGCTTGCGGATTCTTGTCCAGATCCCATTTTAAATCAACTGGCCTACTGCTGCGCGATCGATTGACCAAGAAGGCAATTTTCGATCATCTGGTGGCTGATGTAGATACCTCTTTCGAGCGCATCCAGGAAAAAATTGGACAGCTGACCGACCATGGTTTTATGTTCCGCGTGCGTTTGGTCGTATCTGTCTGGCCACACCTGGAAGCAAGTTTGCACGAGCGAATAATCCGGCGGTCCTGCTGCTGGACACTTGATGACCTTGTACCCTTGCTCCGTGAAGCGTATTCCAGGCGTAGGCTGCGAGGCGTACTCGATCGGGTCCATCGTATCGCGCCAACAGATAACAATGCGATTTTCTTCGATAAATCGCCGCAACACTTTTCGGACACGGAAGTAAGCTACTCCGTGCTTGCTGTGCATCTCTACGTCGAAGCTTTCGACAATTGTGTCGTCTGTGGCTTCCATGAACTTGCACAACATTATGAATGGTGTCAGTGACGAGACCAAAGCCTTCTAAAGTCAAGTTCATTACCTTCCGTTGCCTCTGAAAGTAAAACCGAAACGGCATTTGGTCCATATAGCACGACAGATGCTTCCATACGGCATTGGCCGTGGCGTGCATGTCGAACGGCATGATTTTATTGCCGGTAATCTCCAAGTACATGCCTTTGCGGCGGCTGTTGCGTATCGTTGCATCTTGGAAAGTGCTCTCGTTCGTGTTGAGCCCATTGGCTTGGAAGACGGCGTCCACTTCCAATACTGCCTTTTCAATATCTTGGATCAGCATTTGGAAAATATCAGCTTCGTTTTCATGGAGAAATGGGGACGAAAGATCAGGACGCGGCCGAGGAACATTCTCTCCGCAAAGCTGTAGTATCTAGAATCGCGCAGACGACCAATAAGCAATGTAAATAAGCATCGCATCCTTGATTCTGAAATGCCGACATACCTGTGCGTTTGCTCGATTATTGAGCAGCCTCTCCAACCCTGTAGCGACCTTGATCTGTCCTTCAAGCAGCATTTTCAGCTGCACATTCTTCAATTCAGCTTGTTGCCTTTCCGCATATTGTCGAGACGCAAGCTCAGCCCACACACATGTTCCTATTTCCTGGTGAACGGTTGACCGCCGCACTGTTATGGACTTGCTGGTGCTGGAGAATGGGCTGCTTCCCGTCGCTTCCGGGTCGGCGTCTGCGCTCTTGATCGATTTCAACTGCGCTTCCAATTCTTGGACTTTACTACGCAGATACACCAGCTCCGCCCTCCGCTCGTTACGCGCCCGGTTTGAATTCACGCCGGCTTTTCTCACTCGATTCGTCTTCTTTGCCTTTGCTTCTGTCGGTGCTGCCGAAGGGATCGTCGTAACTCCGATGTCTTCGTGCTCCGCTGCTACCACCTCTGGTAGCTCAGCGCCCTCACTCAGCTCTGCCCGAATGGTATCGGCGTGGACAGCATCATCCAGCAACTCAAAGTCCGCAAGGAGCTCCAGCGCTTCCTCGTCCAATTGCCTTCGCCTCATCAGGAAACTGTCGCATTCGGATTACGGTAGAGGACCGCGTCTGCTCCGACCCCAGGATTATTCCAACAAGTACCAGCTCGTACCGGTATAAAGGCAGTAACGCTAATTGTACTTATGACCAGTTTATACTGTACCAAAAAACATGTCTTTGGTATAACCTGAATGCGTGCATTTGTATGCCTAAAAAAAAATTCTATTTGATGATCAGCCAATAAAAGCCTCTGCGGAAGCAATTACGAACGATACCATTGGTTGAAATCAAAAACAATTTAATTGGACCAAAAGTACAAACATGTAAATACAGAGAGGCCCCCCCCCTCCATATCATAAATCTACGAAGGCCTATTCGGCGATCTGGAGCACAGTTCACTGACAAAATCTAAACTGTAAACTGCGTAGTAATCGATTGCTCTATTCTGCTATACCATAACCGATATCAATTAAGGTGATTGCAGAGCATGGAAGCTTGGACTATTGCGCGCAAACTCTCCTTTGCTGGGCTTCGAGATCTCCGTCTCGTCACTTACGCAGACCAGAGAAATTGCGTACACTGGGTCTGTAGTCTCAGGTCGCTTGTTCGGGTTGTACTTGACGTAAAGCAGGATCTGGGCCAAGGCCATGAACACACACACCACATTGGGCGCCCATACGAACACCTCGTTCGAGGCAAGGCCGTAAAGCATCCAGAGCGCGCTGCTCACGAGGCTGGCACTACACAGCTCGATCGGTATGGACGAAGCGTCTTTTGTTCGCACCACCTTTCTCGCCGTCATGAGTGGGGACATGACTGTTCCAATCGACGTGAGCACGCCAATACAGCCTAAGACGTCACCTGCTTCTTCCGTCGACTCGTGTGTGAGCCCAGTCCAGGCCAATCCCGAGTACAGCGTCAGTAGCGCCGTGGCCAGGCCGCCAACCATGCATATCCGGACCACGTAATCTCGGTTGCTGGTCACCTTGGTGAAGATCCCAACGTATACCACAGCACAGACCTCGCCAACGAGCATAGTGAACACTAGAGGGAAGATATCGTTGATGAAAATGCCGTACAACATCCTGTTTGCGAAAGGGTAACAAGCACATTTCGGTTCAATTGCCAAGCACGCAGCGATTCAGCAGACGTCATGTCTCTTACTTTTGGTAGCAGTTGACGAAGAGGACAACGAGAGGGATGAGCTGCATCTGGCCAGGACTCTTGTTCTTCAGAATACGGCGCATGCTGGGGACCGGACTCAGGTAGATGCCGATCGAGCTCAGCGTGGTGGCCACCTTGAGCGCCACGAACAGAATTCCGTTCATCTTACGAGATGAAGGTGCGCAGGCCAAGGAAGAATGCAAAGTGGTTACTTGCCAGACCCCAGCAAACAACAGCATACACGCATTCCTGCTGGGCGCAATCCCAGGATTGGACGAACCAGCAGGTATCAGTCATCGGCAATCGTGCCGTGCGTAAACATAATTTTGTGCTTTGATTGCCAGCACTCTGCATTCAAGGCCAGCATAATAGCAAGACTTTATGGAGTAGATCACTGGCAAGGGCTTCAACTCCCTCACTGCCACAGTGCGATTTTCCGAACATGACAGATAAAGCATAACAACACAAACGCCATCATTTTCATATATACAGTAAGGTGCAGCTTATTGGCGATTTATGTTGGATTGGGAGCGCGAACACAAAACTATCAGTCGACAACGACAGACCACGGGTGGTTGCCCTTGTGACCGTACTGAATGTCCGTGATCGCCTTCCAAATGCGCTCGGCCAGAGGACCGGACTTTCCGGTGGAGCCCTTGAGCGGAACGTGGAGGTCCTCACCCATGTAGTTGATGGTGGATACGGGCGAGATCACGGCGGCAGTGCCCGCACCGAAGATCTCCTCCAGGCGACCTTCTTGGGCTGCCTTCTTCACCTGTTTCATCGTCACGTTCTTCTCCGAGACCTTGAACTCCCCCCACTGGCGTGCCAGGTGCAGGATCGAGTCTCGCGTGACCCCCGGTAGAATATCGCCACGCGTGAGCGGAGGAGTAACCAGCTCACTTTCGCCGTTCTCGTTAATCCAGTGCACGAAGAGGTTCGTGGTGCCGACTTCCGTGATGTCATGATCCGGTCCGAACATCCATAAGTTCTGCGCGTAGCCGTGATCCACAGCGTCTTTTAGCGGCATAACGCAAGGAGCGTAGTTGGCGCCAAACTTGTAGTTTCCAGTGCCGCCAGGCCAGGCGCGGACGAATTCGCTGCTGGCGACGAGCTTGATAGAATCGAATCCCTCTATAATAACAGACCAATAAGAGTCAGAATACGCTGCCACAGGCGCGAGCGAGACGTACCGCGGTAGTATGGGCCGACAGGAGATAGGATGATGAAAATCTTGGCCTTGGTCGACGCGGTTATCCCAATGTGCGACTGTAAAGCAGAACCATTATAAATAACACAAGACGACGATGTGCCGCACATCTTACATGGGTACTGATGCCCGTCGGACGGATATACAGAGAGTAGCCATCGCCTTGAGGGATCCAGTCGCGATCCAGGCAGAGAAGCTTCTTGAGACATTCAATCAGCTGATCTCCATCAAAGCCCTGGGTACCGCAACAATATTGTCAGCTCGTGGAGAAGCAATGTCTTCTTTCCAAACGTACCGGAAGCAGCAAGCGATTCATGGACGCGTTTAAGCGTGCCATGTTCATCTCTGGTCGAAAGAGGCGGATCTTACCCTCGTTGTCCACGTAAGCTTTCATGCCCTCGAAGCACTGGAGAGCGTAGTGAAGAGCCGAGCTGGCCGGGTCCATGGGGATCGGGCCATACGGACGGATCACCGGGTTGCCCCAGCCTTTGTCTTGTTCCCAATCCACCTCGAGCATGTGGTCTGTGAAGGTTGTGCCGAAACTTAGCTTTTCTTTCGGCACCTTCGGCTTGGGGTTCGTCGTTCGATGAACTTGCAACTTCGACGACTGTGACCACACTTATCAGTGCCGATTCAAGCAAACAGCGAGAGCGAGGCCCTTACGTTGATGTCAGCAGCTGCGGCATTTGAGGCATGGCGGACCAAGGCGGCGCTGGCCCTGCGAGAGAAAACGGTGCGAGACAGCATCCTGTTGTTGGCGTTTTTGCGCTAAATTTGCAATGAGATGCGCCCATCTTTGGTGGCATGACAGCGTCTCGTACGACAATCATTCCTGCACAGCACAATCCCGGGATTGGACGCGCACGCTACTGCCACGGATTCCGTGACGTATTCGGTGGCAAATCACGGAATCTGACCAATCAGCATCTCTTCCACCCACCGTATACCAATTTGGCGATTAATCGCCTGGTCTTGATGCTCGACATGCAACTGGTAATACGAAGAGCAGTAATCGAAATGATTAGAAGCGAGCCTACCGGTATTCTCCACCCCAATGTATATCGCGTCTTGGAGTCCATGGAAATCTCAGTTGGCAATTTGGTCTTGAAGAGCAAGCGACCATGAGCGCCGAATGGGAGACAGCGATCAATATACTGGCCCTAGTGCTGTCCATCGGCATGTACCTGAGCTCAGGCCCCACCATCCGTCACATCCACAAGGTCCAGCACACGGGTGAAACGCAGCTGCTACCGTTAGTGTGCCTTCTGGTCAACTGTCATCAGTGGTACGTGAACAATGAAGTAGTATTGAAGTAGTGACAGTATTTCACGAAAGGCTCTCGATCCACAGGACGCTGTACAGCATATTCAAAGACGAGATCTTCCCCCTCACGATCTCGTGCTCGATTGGAGAGATTGGTGCGTTCGTCTTCGTTCTCGTCTTCGTTCGGATCTCACCCGAGCGGTCGTATGCGCTCAAAGTGTGCTCAATCGCAGGCCTTGTCATGGGGCTTGTCACGGTCTACTCAGTCGTGGCCGCCATGGGCTTCACGAACCAGACAAACCATGAGATCAGCGTCGTGTTAGGCTACATCGGGCTCGTAACAGATGCGATATTGTATGGCTCACCCTTTGCGACCATCCGCCAAATCCTGCGCTCCAAGTCAGCCTCGACCATCCCCATCACCATGTGTTCCATGGGTGCGCTCTGCAATTTGAGTTGGATGGTGTACGCGACGCTGGAGAAAGACGTGTTCGTGTTCATCCCAACTAGCGTCAGCTTCGCTGTCGGTGTCTCCCAGGTGCTCCTCTACCTGAAATTCAATCCAAACAAGCTGACAACGAAAGAAGATCTCGAAGAAGCCGTCATGTCGGCCTCGGTCACCCTTACGCCCAAAGCCAGCGAGATTGTCGGAGTTCTAAGCCCAAGCTTTGAAGCTTTACTCTCGCCACTGGCACCACTGGACCGCAAGCCTTCCGCAGAGCAGCAAGTTGTATAGCATTGGGCAGCACAATTGCAGCGCCATTAACCCAAAGAGACGACCAAGACGCTGAACTTATAGAGAGCGCCGCCACTGCAGGAGAAACTCGTTATTGATAGCAGCCAACTGTTGCAAACAGGGCCCTTTAAACTTGCTGGTGAAAAAAGTTAGACTTTCGATTGGGAGTTGTTTGAGCATGAGGTGATAACAAGGTAAACGTTATAAGATACTGCTCACCATGAGATGATCCTCAAATTCGAGCACTTTGTTTGCGCAATATCATGAAATCTTGAGACTTGCTTGCAAAGATTCGTCCATGAGGACATTCTGAATCATTTTCTGAGACTCGTAGATATTCTGAGCGATGGAATCGAGGAAGAAGTTGGAGATCTGTCCGACCTTGTGCTCGTGGTCGGAATTTCTATCGTAGTGCTGGGGTGTCATGATGAAGCAGGTCTGCATCAGTGAGTGGTCCAAGGACGAAGACACCGGACGCTTGATGACCATGTAGCCCTGCTCGCTAAAGCGAATGCCGCTGGTCGGTTGTGAGGAAAACTCCACAGGGTCAACTGTCTGTCGCCAGGCAATCACAATCCGGTCTTCTTCGATATATCGCCGCAAGACCTGTCGAATGAGGAACCGTGCAGTCGTTCTGGTCGCGTGCTGGAAGACATGGAAACTCTCGACAATCGTATCGTCCGTGACTTCCATCTTCTGAACACAAGCGTTCTATTGATTCGACCATAATGAATGGAGTGATAAACAGTGACACGTAGACGTTCCCAGCGCTTGACTCACCTTTGGCTGGCGTTCGTAATAGCTTCGAAGCGGCATGCGCTCAAACAAGACCGAGAGATGCTTCCAGACGGCTGCGCTTGTGGCGTGGATACCGAATGGCAGGACCTTGTTGGCGAAGAGCTCCAGCACAATCTCATGCCGGTCATTCTTGCGCACTCGAGTGTCTTGGAAGGGCCGCTGCGTGCTGTTGAGGCCGTTGGCTTCAAATACCGCGTCAACACTTAGCACTGCCTTGTCCAGCTCGAGCAAAAGGTGCTCAAAGATCTCAGCCTCGTTCTCCTGTGAGCTTGAATCGTATGGCTGCATTGCTCCTGCCATGGGATTCCCATACAATTCCATTATCTATGAAACAAAAGAGCGTCAGAAAGTAGCACGGATGCACACACATCCACTGGCCTCTACCGACCTGTGCATTGGATTTCCTGTTGAGTAGCTTTTCAAGGCCCTTGGCGACCTTGATCTGGTCTTCGAGCATCATCTTGAGCCGGACGTTCTCCATCTCGGCCCGCTGTCGCTCGGCATACTGGTGCACCGCTACATCTTCCCACGGGGACGAAATCAGTCCAGCGGTCTGCATGCGGCCACGGGTCAACGTCAGCGACGTATCAAGCCTTAGCGGTGAGTGTTTAAACGCAGTCGAGCTCGCGACGATCGCGCGTCGCATTCCACCGGACTTGAGCTGCTCGAGCGTGTCCTCCATCTCTCGCACCCGCTTGCGTAAGTACAGAATCTCTTCCTTGCGCTCGTCCCGTGCTCGGTTAGGATTAAACTCGCGCTTCCTCGTGCGTTTCGCTGGCCTTTTGGGGTTGCCGTTCGAGGCGGAGGCAGAGGTCACTGGCTGCGTCCCGACCACAAGCGCTGAAGACTCTGGTTCGGGCTCATCGTGTGGCATCAGCGCTTGGGCCTGTGCGTCCATGTGCATCATGAGCTCATCGATGTCGAAGTCCTCGCCGCCCAGTGACTCGAATCCGTCCAGCAGCAGCAGCGCTTCCTCCGTCTCGACCCCATCGCTCATGTCGGCAAATCCGACTCTGTAATAGTCTGGTGGGGCTTTTTACAGCGGCAACTTTTGTGTTTTTACGCGATTTTTACGATCAGCTCATTCAGGTACCTACACTTAATACCGGTAACCTACAGTTGGACTGCGAGTTGCTGCGATATGGACTGGTCCAGCAGACAGTTCTCCACCATTTGGTTGCTGAAGTACATGCTTCGCGCCAGCGTATCCAGGAAGAAGTTGGACAGCTGACCGACCATCGTGGCGTACTGGGGATGTTGCTGGTTGCTTCCATCAGGCCACATGTGGAAACACGTTTGAACTAGCGAGTAGTTCGGCGGGGCAGTCGTCGGCTGCTTGATCACGGTGTATCCCTGCTCCATGAAGCGGATCGCGGGCGTTGGCTGCGAGCCGTACTCGATCGGGTCGATTGTTTCACGCCATGCGATGAGAACGCGATCGTCTTCGACGTATCGCCGCAGCACCTTGCGCGCACGCAAGTAACCGACGCCGTGCTTGCTATGCAACTCCGTGTCGAAGCTCTCGACGATCGTATCGTCCGTCGCTTCCATGAACTATTGGACGCATTAGTCCCATCCTTGAGAATAGATACACTTCGAAACACGTACCTTACGCTGGCGTTTGAAGTAGAAACGAAACGGCATTTGATCCATTCGACTCGAGAGGTGTTTCCAAACAGCGTTGCTCGTCGCGTGAATATCAAACGGCATGATCTTGTTCCCGATAACTTCCAGGTGGATACCATTGCTGCAATTGCTCAGGATCGAGGCGTCTTGGAATGGCGTTTCGTTCGTACTGAGGCCATTGGCTTCAAATACATCATTCACTCGCAGTACTGCTCGTTCTAGATCCATCAGTAACGCCTGGAAAATATCGGCTTCGTTTTCATGCAGAAGCTGCTGCGGCACACGGTTCGGATCTGATCGAGGCACGTCTTCATCGCAAAGCTGAAGAATCTACAATGTGGAATCCATCATGTCCATGACCACATGCGATGAATCCATGGCGTTGGGGCCACTCACCTGCGTGTTCGACCGATTGTTCAGCAGCTTCTCGAGCCCTTTGCCCACCTTGATCTGACTCTCCAGCAGCATTTTCAGCCGGATATTCTTCAGCTCTGCCTGCTGGCGTTCCGCGTACTGGCGCGAAGCGATCTCCGCCCAGACTGAAAACTGCGTCTCTCGCTGTTCAGATGGGCGTGCGGCCATGACTCTGGTGACTCTGGAACAGGGACGGCGCTCTCCTTCGCTGTCGTCCTTCTTGAGCTCTTCGAGCTGCGATTCCAAGTCGCCCACTTTGCCACGCAGATACACCAGCTCCTCCCGCCGAACGTTGCGTGCGCGGTTGGAGTTCGCGCTGACTTTCTTCGATCTCGGCTTCTTCTTCTTGCTGGCAGCGTCACTCTTGTCTTCCAATGTCTCGGTGCTGTCTCTGGCGTTGTCGTCTGCTGCTGTGGCCACTGGCCACTGCAAAGGCTCTTGCTCTACGACAGGTACCTCTATAACGTCGTCAGTCTCACCTATGAGCGCGAGGCCGTCGTCCAGCAGCTCGAAATCCTCTAGGAAGGCCAGCGCCTCCTCCTCCTCGGACGGCTTATTCTGGCGCATTGCGCTGCCGTAAAAATGCAAGTTTATGCACTCACTATTTATGCATTTATGGGATTGGTCCATAATTTGCCCAATCGCCAATTCTGCACGACAATGGACGAGACGGAGCCGCTCGATGCGCTGTCGCTGCTTGAAGGTTTCTCGCCTCTGGATGACAAGCGGCGTCTTACTGCGTGTACAAATAGAGCAACGGAGGCACGCCATCCCTTGCAGGCATTAGAAGCAGCTGAAAGCGGAGCGAA
This sequence comes from Elongisporangium senticosum, assembly GCA_023335835.1. NCBI lineage: Eukaryota > Oomycota > Peronosporomycetes > Pythiales > Pythiaceae > Elongisporangium > Elongisporangium senticosum. The sequence goes on along the minus strand of JAADVQ010000138.1, from coordinate 2,807 downwards.
GCCTGGCACGAGCGGTCTCACAGTCGGCCTCGAAGCTGCAGCTCTAACCTGTGCTGAACAGCGTTCGGCCACCACGAACTCCGCCAACAAAACAATCACCAAGAGGAAAGCGCAGCACAGAAAGGTCAGCTCCAACCCCAATCGCGCGCGGAATGAGCGCAGAGAGGAGCTGGTATATCTGCGCAGCAAAGTGACCGACTTGGAAGCGCAACTGCAAGAGCTCAAACAGGGCAAGGCGGCACAAGGCAGGAGCGATCCCGACGCTAGTAGTATTCTTATTGCACGGTCTTGTGAGTTTCAGCAAACGTATTATCCAGTCTGGGCAGAGATCGCGTCTCGTCAGTATGCCGAGCGCCAGCAAGCAGAGCTGAAGAACATCCGTCTGAAGATGATCATGGAGGGACAGATCAAGGTCGCCAAAGGGCTCGAGAAGCTGCTCAACAGCAAATCCAACAAGCAGGTATGTGAGCTTCTCTGCCAAAGAAACTCTGCATAGCTCTTTAATGCGTCTCGCTTTGCTAGATTCTTCGGTTTGCTGATGACGATCGCAAGAGCCAGAAGAATCGCCCGCAGTACGTCATCTCGAATCATGAGAATGAAGCGGAGATCTTCCAGATGCTGATTGTGGGCATCGAGAAGGCTGTGCTACAAGTGGACCAGGTCTTTCAAGCCAACGGCCTCAGCAACACGGAGGAAGTCTTCCAAGATACCTTCATCCGAAACGATACCTGCAACGGCATGTACTTGGAGGTCATAGGCTGTAAGATCATGCCGTTCGATTTGCACGCGACTGGGAATGCAGTCTGGAAGCACGTGACAGGTATGATTGAAAGCATGCCGTTCCGTGCGTATTACGAGCGACGGCCAAAGGTAGAGATGACTCCTTTTTGCAGGTCGTTGTGCTGAGCGCCAAACTGGATAATGAGTTCTCGTGCTGCTGGTAATGTCAGTTTATAGAGTCAACAGACAACATGATCGTAGAGACGTACGATGTGGAGTTGAACGCGAAGGCATCGTCAGCTTATTTCCGCGTCAACAAAGTGCTACGGCGATATGTTGAAGAAGATCGCATCTTGATATCATGGCGCAACACGATGGATCCAATCGAGTACGCCTCTCAGCCGACAAGCGGCATCCGGTTCCTGGAGCAGGGCTATGTCATGGTCAAACGTCCAACTGCAGCTCCTTCAAACTACTCGGTCATGCAAACGTGCTTCCACATGCGGCCGTACTGCTACGACCAGACCCAACCGGAGCACGAATTCGTGGTTGGACAGCTCTCGAACTTTTTTCTCGATACAATCCCGAGCAATATCTACTATACGCATCAGATGATCGAGAATTGTCTATTGAATCAGTCCCTAGTTGCCACGACGACAATCGCCCACGAGAACGAATAGATCACGCAGCACAGGTGCAGCTACTAGGCCAACACAAAAAGCAATTGTAGTAATCGATCTTGCAAGTGTCTTGTAAAGCATCTGAAGGGAAAAGAAGATAATGCTCCTGGTAGTACCGAAGCCCAACGACGGGAAACAGTACTAGTTTCTTGAACAACGTCGCCGAATTTTTCAATGCATGGACCGAACAGGCGCTTACGGTACCGGTGAATGCGCTCAGATCGAAGCAGCCTTGATCGCTTTGGGCGCGACAATATTGGTTTGAGAATTCAAGGTTTGACAAGCAAAAGAACCTATTTCCATTTACACATTTATACTAAAGTTACGTCAGCAAGACACCATGCAGCACATTTACACTGAAATCGCGCTCTGGAACTGGTGATGTTTGGTCCGACGCTGCGCAATCTTTGCTGCCACACGCGCGAGTCGGTCCATGACGGTGTACTGGTCCTGCGTGATCTCCTTGCTGGTTTTGTCCAGACAGCAGATCGCGCCGAGGACCGTCTCGTTGTCCTCGGCCAGCAGCGGGAAGCCGCAATAGAACTGGATCCCGGTCCTCTCGTTGAACGGCTGGAAGTTGGCGCAGCGGATGTCTGCCTGCGGGTTCTGCAGCACGAGCGGTTTCCGGTCCATGATTGTATGGGAGCAGTACGAGTGTTCGCGCTTGACCACTGGGTACTGCTTTCCTTCCACGTTGGAGGCCACCACAACGGCGTTGTCGTTCGTGATAATGGTCACGAAGATCGAGGCGCAGCCCAGTTCTCGAGCTGCCAGCGTGCAGATGAGGTTCAACTCTGGCGCCTCGCCCATATCCAGCATGCCGCTGCGCTCGATGGCCTGCTGCCGCTTGGCCTCGTCGTGGGGTATCGGGTACTTAGGCACGTCCACGGCCGGATCGCCGCGTAGATCAAGCGGGTACGATCGACTCTCGGCGTTGGCAAGCACACAGTGCTCCAGAGGGATGGTCTGCACCTTGAAGGTCGTGAGCGACTCCAAGTACTCCTTCTCATTGGCTGGACCTGAAGAAGATGACGCGCCCACGAGCTGCTTGATGACCGTCAGTACGGAGTTCTTCCTCGACGTGGTCGTGGCGTTGCGCAATGCCTCCTTTAGATGGTTCACGAGCGCTTGGCTGGCTTCTTCGTCGCTATTGACACTGGGGAGCACGCGCGGCGGGCCCAATTGGCTCGGAGCCACTGTGCTGTATTCAGCTTCGCCCACGAACTCCATGCACCGGTTGCAGACAATTAGTGTCGCAACGCTGGTGTTCCGGGTCTCGAAGTCGCGCAGACTCCAGCACTTGTCGCACACCATGTAACCGCACAGCAAGCAGCGGCGCTTCATGGAGAACTTGCGCAGACTGCTGGTGCAGCAGATGCAGTATGGATTGCTGGCCGCGAACGCCTT
>JAADVQ010000137.1:0-26029 GCA_023335835.1 Elongisporangium senticosum | reverse complement strand
GGGCCAGTTCCGCCACTCCCAAAGCCAGAAAGGGATAAACCCAAACCTTGACCTTGCTCGCCTTGGGCAGCACATATCCCACATCCACCCGGGTCAATTCTCAGTGATAATCCTGGGTCAATTCTCGGCGCTACTCAACAGCTGTTGCCTTTTTTCCGGGCAATCAGGCCAAGAACCCGGAATCACCGTCACATTTCATTGGTACGGCAGCGGCAACCCCGCGCTTCCAGGGACTTGAGGGAACGCAGATGGTCGGCGCGAGCGTAACTTTCCAACCTGGCGGTCGAACAAACTGGCACAGCCATCCGCGCGGACAACTTCTCGTCGTCATCTCTGGCCAGGGTTGGTTCCAGGCTGAGGGAGAGCCTGTCCGCACGATCAGCGCCGGTGACGTCATCTGGACACCACCGGGCGTCAGGCATTGGCACGGCGCGACGCGACGCAGTTCGATGTCACACTTCGGCATCACTGAGCCGGAGAACGGGGTGACCGCAACATGGGCCGAGCCGGTCTCTGACAAGGATTATCAAGGGCCTGATCGATGATCCTTGAGCAAAACTCCCGCTCCTTGCGCCCTCTCGTGCCCTCCTTCTCGGCACAGGCCTCACCGATCTAAGCGGAGTTTGCGACCCGCGCATAACAAATTCGGCAGGGGCGGCCTTCGTCGACCACCACATGCCATGGAGACTGGACATGACCGAAACCATTCAGAGCCTCAACCTTTCTGACAGCACCTTGTTCCGCCAGGCAAATCTCATTGCCGGCGAATGGGTTCAGGCAGCTGATGGTCGAACCATCGCCGTCACCAACCCCGCCACCGGTCGGACGATAGGTCACGTCCCTTCATTGTCTCGGCACGAAATTGCTCACGCCGTTGATGTTGCCTATGCAGCTCAGAAAGAGTGGCGTGAGCGGACAGGTAAGGAACGCGCAGCGATCCTGCGCAAACTCTTCGATCTGATGATGGCCAATCAGCGTGATCTCGCCCTGATCATGACTGCAGAACAGGGAAAGCCTTTGGCTGAATCCATGGGCGAGATCGCCTATGCAGCAAGCTTCATTGAGTGGTTCTCGGAAGAGGCGAAGCGCGTTTATGGCGACACCATCCCGGCTCCACGGCCCGGCCAGAGAATCATCGTACAGAAGGAACCGATCGGGGTTTTTGCCGCCATTACACCATGGAATTTCCCGAGCGCGATGATCACCCGCAAGGCTGGGCCTGGCTGGGCCGCCGGATGCGCCGGCGTCATCCGACCGGCAAGTGAGACGCCTTTTTCAGCCCTCGCGCTGGGCGTTCTTGCCGAGCGTGCCGGGCTACCCGCCGGCATCTGCAACATCGTGACGGGCGAAGCCTCCGCAAGCGGCAAGGAACTATGCGAGAACCCCAAGATCGCCAAACTCTCCTTCACCGGCAGCACCAGGGTTGGGTCAATTCTCCTCAGCCAGTGCGCACCGACCGTCAAAAAGACGAGCATGGAACTGGGCGGCAATGCTCCATTTATCGTGTTCGACGATGCCGATCTCGACGAAGCGGTCAAAGGCGCGCTTGCATCGAAATATCGCAACACGGGCCAGACCTGCGTCTGCGCCAATCGCTTCCTGGTTCAGTCCGGTGTTTATGATGCCTTCGCCAAAAAGCTGTCCGCCGCCGTTGAGCTGCTCAAGGTTGGTGATGGCATGGACGAAGGCGTCACACAGGGCCCGCTGATCAATCAGGCTGCGCTCACGACCGTCGAACAGCATGTCGCCGATGCCGTGGCGAAGGGCGCGCGCGTCCTGACGGGTGGTGCCCAGGCTGATCTCGGAGGCACCTTCTACAATCCCACAGTACTGGCTGATGTCGGACGCGATACGCGGATTTTTAACGAGGAGACCTTCGGTCCGGTAGCTCCTCTGATTCGCTTCGACACGGAAGCAGAAGCCATCGAACTCGCCAATGACACGCCCTTTGGTCTTGCCTCCTATTTCTACAGCCGGGATGTCGGTCGCATTTTTCGTGTGGCGAGCGCCATTGAGGCAGGCATCGTCGGTATCAATGAAGGACTCATTTCGACAGAGGTCGCTCCTTTTGGCGGCGTCAAGGCTTCCGGCCTCGGCCGGGAAGGATCGAAGTATGGCATCGAGGATTATCTTGAAATCAAATATCTATGCCTCGGTGGCATTGATCTCTGATCACGGAAAAACGCGCTCAACCGCATCCGCCCTATCATTTCTGCTTGCCAAGATGTGCATCTGCACACCGGCCATCGCCGAGGTCATTCGAGCGTTGTTTTGTAAGACCGATTGACTTGCAATGGTCGTGATGGCCTGCTCAGGAACGCGCTCGGCAGTGGACGCGGGCGTGTTCCTGAGCACTACCTTTCCCATCATTCCAAAGCGTTGTGATCCCTCAGTGTGGAAGCTCACCCACTGCGCGGGTTGAGGTCGGCCGCCTCCATATCGCTGCGAACTGCAAATTGCGAGTTTCGCGAAAAAGAGCAGGTCATCTCACTTGACATCCCGGCGCGATCCGCTCAAAAGTTGGTATATACGATACATAGTTCGCATATACGTTTAACAGCCACCATCGAACTCCGGTTCTCTCTGACGGCACAGCCCTTCTTGAACCCGCTGGTCCCGGCTTTCCATCGCGTATGACGAACAAGTTTTGTGAGGAACCTATGACTGAACGGCCTAACCTCGGCAGCCTCGAAGCAGGGCAGCGCGATCTCGCAACTCGCCTTCCCCTTTCGGACATCACCGTCATCGATCTGTCCCATGTCTATAATGGCCCCTACGCCACGTTCCTGATGGCACTGAGCGGCGCGACTGTGATCAAGGTAGAGCCGTTTCAGGGCGAGACCCTGCGTAGTCGCGGCGATATGGGCGGCGCCGAATTCTCTTATGCAATGCTCAATTCGAACAAGAAGCCTGTCACTCTCAATCTGAAGAGTGAACAGGGTCGTGCCCTGCTCAAGGAAATGGTGGCGCGAGCTGACGTTGTCGTTGAGAATTTCGCGCCTGGCGTTCTTGATCGACTTGGCGTCGGCGCCCAGGTCCTGCGCGAGATCAATCCCAATCTGATCTATGCCTCCAGTTCCGGTTACGGCAAGAGCGGTCCCTACCGTGACTATCCGGCGATGGATCTGGTGATGCAGGCCATGTCGGGCGTGATCAACTCGACCGGATTCCCCGACCAGCCTCCCGTCAAATCGGGCGCGGCCTTGTGCGACTTCCTCGCGGGCATCCATCTTTACGGCGCCATTTTGACTGCGCTCTATGAACGCGAACATACCGGTGTTGCCCGCATCGTCGAGGTGTCGATGCAGGATGCCGCCTATTGCTCGCTGGCCTCGAACCTGGGCATGCTTCACGCACGTGGTGATCAGGCGCCGGCGCGTACCGGCAACCGCCACGGCGGCCTTGGCGTCTCGCCCTACAATGTTTACCCGACGACCGATGGCTATGTGGTGATCAATTCACCCGGTGACAGCCATTTCCGCTCCATCCTGAACGTTATGGGGCGCGCTGAGCTGGCGGATGATCCGCGCTTTGCGACGCGGGGGGATCGCGTCCGCAACATCGAGGCAGTCGATGAACTTGTCGAGGCCTGGACCCGCCAGCATTCACGTGACGACGTCGCTCAGATGTTGCTTGCCGTGAAGGTACCCTGCTCACCCGTCCGTCATTTGCGCGAGGTGTTGGTCGACAAGAACATGCACGAGCGCGGGAGCCTGCAATGGGTCGATCATCCGCAACTCGGACGGGTGGTGATGCCCCATTCCCCACTGGTCTTCGAGGGCACCGAACGCCGCAAGCTCGAACCCAGCTTGCCCCTGGGCGCCTGCAATGAGGAAATCTTCGGCGAATGGCTCGGCCATTCCGCGCAGGAACTCGAAGCATGGAAAGAGGCCGAAGTGATCCGATAAGTAACAGGGAGCCATCAAAGCGCTCCCACTTTCCGGACGCAAAATGATTTTCATAATAGGATTTTCGATATGGTGACTGCCTTTCGATACGCACCGCCCGCAACCCGCATCAGCTTCGGTGCGGAATGCAGCGATCAGATCGGCGCCGATCTCAAGCGCAGCGGATGCCAGCGCGCCGTCATCCTTTCTGGGCACACACTCTCGAAAGCGGACATTGGCGTGGGTACAGTCAAGGCCGCATTGGGTGACCTTTGCGCAGGAACCCATGCCGGGGTTGCAGAACATTCGCCGGTCGAAGCCGTGCAGGACTTCGTCACCGTATTGCGTGATCTAGAGGCCGATGCGGTAATCGTTCTTGGTGGTGGTTCGGCGGTTGTCACAGCCCGCGCTGCGACCATCATGCTGGGTGAAGGCAAGCAGGCCAGCGAGCTGTGCACCGTCTTCGAGCCCGGCCAGCCGCCGCGAAGCCCGCGATTGGCTGCCCAGAAGATCCCTCAGTTCATCATCCCGACCACGCCGACCACTGCCTACGCCAAGGCAGGCGCTGCCGTCCTGGCCGGAATGCCTCAGCGTCGCCTCAGTCTTTTTGACCCGAAGGCTCGGGCGCAGGGCATCTTCTTCGACCCGCGCTTTTTCGCAGGAACACCTGCCCGACTGTTCCGAGACGCCGCACTCGATGCATTTTGCGCGGCAATCCAAGGCCTGGAATCCAAAAGTCGTCATCCGATCAGCGATGCGTTTCTGCTTCAAGGCGTTCGGCTCATCAAATCCGGCCTCATCGATCTCACTGACGGAGACAGCCTTGAGGGAAGAAGCGATCTCATGCTCGCATCCCTGATGGTCGGACATGGGACCGACGTCAGTGCAGGCGGTCTCGCCTCGGCGATCGGGCATAGCGTGGGTTCGCGCTTCGGCGTCGCCAATGGTCTGGTCAATGCCGTCATGCTCCCCATAACCTTACGCTTCAATGCGGAGGCGACAGGTGAGCGCCTTGATGATCTCGCCTTTGCTCTCGGGGTCACTTCCGATGGCTCCGAACGCGCGCAAGCCATCGCATGCGCCTGTACACAGCTCTTCGCGCAACTGGGGCTACCGTCCCGTCTGAGCGAACTCGGTGTCGCCGAAACGGACCTGCCCTCGATCGCAGAGGCAGCGGCGCGCGATTGGTTCTACACACAAAACCCTCGCCCCGTCACGCCGGAGAGCTGCCTCTCCTTGCTGGAGCAGGCCTGGTGAAGGAGACTCACCAATCTCAACCGGCACAGGCCGGGAATAAGAGGTAACTATGGTGCCCCCCCTTGCCGGGCCACGTCACGCCTCACGATCGCGCTGGATCGAGGTTGGCGGTCTGCGCTATCATATTCGCGAATGGGGGCAGGTTGGCGCGCCACCGGTGGTCATGGTCCATGGCGCACGCGACAGCTCGGCGACATTTCAATTTCTCGTCGACGCAATGGAGAGTGATTGGCATGTCATTTCCATCGACTGGCGTGGCCACGGCCTGAGCGACTGGGCGCACGGCCGGTATTGGCTATCCGACTTTCTCGGAGACCTTGACCAGTTGTTCCCGCATCTCACAAACCAACCGCAGGTCCGTCTGGTCGGGCACTCGATGGGCGCGAATATCGCGGGTCTCTTTGCCTCAATGCGTCCTGGGCGGATCGCCCAGCTGGTCCTGCTCGATGCCCTTGGCAACATGCTCGATCAAAATCCTGCCCCGATGGCGGACCTTTTGCAGGGCTGGCTTGATTCCATCGGTCAGGAGGCGAAATTTCGCATCTACCCCTCGGTCGATGCGATGAGCCAAAGGCTCCTTCAGGCCAACCCGCGCCTGGCGCCGTGGCAAGCTGAATTCCTTGCCCGCCAAACGGCAAGACCTCTTCCGGATGGCGGCTACACATGGCTGAAAGATCCGACATTCGAGCGCTCGCTGCCGACCTTGCACAACGGCTCGGAATGGTGCGCATGCTGGAAACGAATCACAGCTCCAACACTCTGCCTCTTCTCGTCGGACAGGCGCGAACATGGGGTCAACAACGATCCGCAAGAAGTTGAGCGAAGAGCCGCGAGCTTCCGGGCGATCGAAATCGCGACAATTCCCGGGACGTCGCACAACCTTCACCACGATGCTCCGCAAACTGTGGCCCGCGCAATCGAGAAGTTCTTCCAGACCACCGATCAAGGCGCCGCGACCGCAGGCAGACCTGGCACCACAGAACAATAAAGGGGAAAGAGAATGTCTGTTGGCAAAATTGTCGTCGAGCGCCACGGGCGCGTGGCGCTGATCCGGCTCAACGATCCCGACGCCCGCAATGCGCTGTCGAATGATCTCATGCATGAGCTGATCGCGGTGGTCGCGCAGGCCAATGCGGACCCAGATCTGAGCTGCCTGGTTCTCACCGGAGAAGGCAAGGCCTTTTGCGCCGGAGGAAACCTCAAGGACATGGCTGACCGGATCGATCCCATGTTCGGGGGCTCGCCTCACGAGATGAGCGAGGGCTATCGCCACAACATTCAGCAGATCACCAGAACCTTCCTCGCCCTCGACATTCCGGTGATCGCCGCCGTCAATGGACCGGCCATCGGCGCTGGCAATGACCTTGCATGTCTGTGCGATATTCGCATCGCCTCTCCCCACGCGAAATTTGCCGAGAGCTTTCTGCGCGTCGGCCTTGTCCCAGGCGACGGCGGGGCATGGCTGCTCCCTCGCATTGTCGGCTTGCCGCGCGCACTCGATATGGCTCTGACATGCCGCCTGCTTGACGCGAACCAGGCCATGGATTGGGGGCTGGTGACCCAGGTTGTTGGGGCGGATGAACTGGTTGCCCGGGCCTTGGAGATGGCCCAGGGCATTGCGGCCTTTCCCCCCATCAGTGTGCGCCTCAACAAACGCCTCATCTATAAGTCGCTCTCGATGGGGATCGATGAATGCCTCGAGCTCTCCGCAGCCTATCAGGCCATCGTTCAAAATACCGCAGATCAGCGCGAGGCGGTTGCCGCAGCGCTTGAAAAGCGCCCCCCGGCCTATGTCGGACGATGAACGCCGGTTCCCGCAATCGAGAGCTGGCTCCCGCGCAAGTTCTATCGGGTCATGCCGTGCCGCCTCAAGCCGGAGCGGAGCCGCGACGTCCTTGACCCAACCCGCCCTGCCCTTTGGCAGTTACATCCCGCAGCTCCAAAGCGCCGAGGATTTCCGATGATTTCGACCAGTCTTCACGAGCAAGTTCTTCACATTCTTCTGGACAATGCTCCCGTCAATGCCCTGGAGTACACACTTCGGCTCGAACTCCTGCGCCTTATCCAGGACGCACAGGCCAATAACGAAGTCAAAGCCATCGTGATTGGCTCGGCCGGCAAGGTCTTTTCCGCTGGCGCTGATATTTCCGAGTTCGACGCCCCGCTTGCTGACCCGGCGCTCCCCAAGGTCTGCGATGTGATTGAAGCCAGCCGCAAGCCGGTCGTCGCGGCGATCAACGGAGCCGCTTTGGGTGGCGGGCTTGAGATCGCGCTGGCCTGCCACTACCGTATCGCCTCTCCTCAGGCTGTTCTGGGTTTGCCGGAGGTCAAGCTCGGTTTGCTGCCTGGCGCGGGGGGCACCCAGCGCCTGCCACGACTGGTGGGCATCGAAGCTGCTCTCGACATGATCGTGTCAGGCGATCCCGTTTCGGCATCCAAGGCCCAGGGAATCGGGCTTGTCGATGCCCTTGCCGATCCATCGGCCATCGCCTTGGCGGCAGAGGAGTTGGTGCTCAAAGCCGGGCGCCCACGTCGAACGAGCGAGCTTGAACTGACCTATGATGAGGCAATTTTTGATCGCTTTGCCGGGAAGAACGCTCGCGCCCTCGCCGCCTTCGAGGCCCCGAAATGCTGCGTCGAGGCAGTCCGCGCGGCCGCGCTATTGCCCATCGACCAGGGTATGGCTGTTGAGGGTGCGTTATTTGCCCAACTGATCAGTTCCGATGAGTCTCGCGCTTTGCGCCACATCTTCTTTGCTGAGCGCAGGGCCCCCAAGATCGAGGGCCTTTCAAGCAAACTCGAGAGGCGGCCGGTACATCGGGTCGGCATGATTGGAGCCGGCACGATGGGGGCTGGCATTTCGATGAATTTTCTCTCGGCGGGGATCCCGGTCACGCTGGTTGACCTGACGCAGGAGGCTGTTGATCGTGGGGCAGCAACGATCCGGCGCACTTACGAGGCGTCCGTCGCCAAAGGGCGCCTCAGCGTCGAGCAGGCGGAGGCGGCCACCGCCCTTCTCAAGGTAACGCTCGATTTTGCGGAGCTTGGTGATTGCGATCTGGTGGTCGAGGCGGTCTATGAGGACATCGAGGTCAAGAAGTCGATTTTTGCTCGGCTCGACGACGTCGCTCGTCCCGGAGCGATTCTTGCCTCCAACACCTCCTACCTTGATCTCAACGAAATCGCGTCGGCGACCAGCAGACCCGCCGACGTGGTTGGCCTGCATTTCTTTTCTCCCGCCAACATCATGAAGCTCGTCGAGGTGGTCCGCGGCAGCCAGACTGCGCCCGATGTTCTGGCCACCGCCATGCGTCTGGGGCAAGCGATCGGGAAAGTCCCGGTCGTGGCCGGTGTCTGCTACGGCTTCATTGGCAACAGAATGCTCATCCCACGCCAGTCGCAGGCCGAGGCCTTGGTTCTCGAAGGTGCCGAGCCCGAACAGATTGACCGCGTCCATACTGCCTTCGGGATGCCGATGGGGCCATTTCAGATGGCCGATCTGGCTGGCGTCGATATCGGCTGGCATCGCGATCCTGAACGGATCGACACCATTTCCGATGCGCTTTGCGCAAGGCAGCGGTGGGGCCAGAAAACGCAAGCTGGCTACTATGACTACGATGATCGTCGTCGCGCAACCCCTTCCCCTATCACAAAGGAGATCATCGCCGCCTTCCGCACAGATGCCGGCATCACGCCGCGGCAGATCGACGATGAGGAAATTGTCGTGCGCACGCTCTACACAATGGTCAATGAGGCTGCGCTCATCCTTGAGGAGGGTATCGCCCAACGTGCTTCCGACATCGATGTAGTCTGGATCAATGGCTATGGGTGGCCGAAACGGACCGGCGGACCGGTCTTCTGGGCCGATACGCTGGGTCTCGACCGGATCGTGACCGGACTGAAGAGCTATTCCGAACGCCTTGGTCCTGATTTCCGTCTGTCCTCGCTCCTTTGCGAGCGCGCCGCCGCCGGGCAAGCATTGGGCGGTTGAGCCTCCCGATGCCGGCCTTCCGATCCTGACCCTGTCATGCCTGCGGCGCCTCGGTGCCGCTCCCCAATAACAAAGAGAATGACCGATGCGTGATGCCGTTATCGTTTCGACCGCGAGAACCCCAATCGGGCGCGCCTATCGCGGCAGCTTCAATGCGTTGCCTGCGCCAACCCTGGCAGCCCATGCCATACGTGGTGCCGTAGCCCGCGCTGGCATCGATCCGCTCGAGATCGACGATGTCATCATCGGAAGCGCGATGCCGCAAGGAAGTCAGCACACAATCGGACGAACCGCAGCATTGCGCGCAGGTCTCCCGGTCAACGTTGCCGGCATGACCATTGACCGCCAGTGCGCTTCAGGTTTGATGGCGATCGCGACCGCGGCCAAGCAGGTCATTGTCGATCGCATGGACATGGTCGTGGCCGGCGGCGTCGAGTCCATCTCACTGGTGCAGACTCCTGAATTGCGTATCGACGCAGATCCAGAGCTGCTCGCCATGGTCCCGGCGATTTACATGCCGATGCTTGAAACCGCTGAAACGGTGGCCCGGCGCTATGGGATCGGACGCGACCGCCAGGATCGCTACAGTGCACGCTCCCAGGAACGAACGGCCCAGGCCCAGGCCAGGGGCGCCTTCGATGATGAGATCGTCCCCCTCTCCGCTCAGATGCTGGTGACCGACAAGGCCACGGGTGCCACGTCTTTTCGAGACACAACCCTGGCCAAGGATGAGGGGAACCGCCCTGAAACGACGTTTGAAGGACTCGGCAGCCTCCGGACCATTATTGACGGGGGCGTGATCACGGCCGGCAACGCATCCCAGCTTTCCGATGGTGCTTCTGCGGTTGTGGTCATGGAACGAGAGATCGCACGTCAGCGCGGTCTCGCTCCCTTGGGCCGATATATGGGTATGGCTGTGGCCGGTACCGAGCCGGATGAAATGGGAATAGGTCCGGTCTTTGCTGTGCCCAAGCTTCTCAGGCGCTTCGGTCTTACCGTGGCGGATATCGATCTGTGGGAATTGAACGAAGCTTTCGCGGTGCAGGTCCTCTATTGCCAGGATCAACTGGGCATTCCTGACGATCGGCTCAACGTGAATGGCGGGGCGATCTCGATCGGCCATCCCTATGGCATGTCCGGGGCTCGAATGGTGGGCCACGTCCTGATCGAGGGTAAGCGCAGGCAGGCGCGATATGTGGTCGTCACAATGTGTATTGGTGGCGGCATGGGCGCAGCCGGCTTGTTCGAAGTCCTGTGAGCAAAAAATGGTAGGCTTGGGAACGGCTGCGTGACCTCTTCGGACCATAAACACAAGGGGATGAAGTGGCCCTTGGTCGATGCCGGTTCTGTCTTCTGGCCACTGTTCTCGCGCCCGTTTGCTCCGGCAGTTGTGGCAGTGCCGACATTGCTGATGTGGCCGCACTTCCGTCATGCCGCGCTGCCTGACTGCTATCGGACGCCTCGTCTGGCGGCACTGGCAATCACGGGCGCCTCCGTTGTTACCTTTGCCGTACCGGGCAAGAGTTATCCCCTCACCGCACGATGATGGACTTTCCCGTAAACGGGCAAAGGTGACACCTCGCCTTGGCCCAACATCCAGCCTCCTCGAAGGAGCGAAACGATGGATACTACCTTCTCACCTGCCTTGAGCCAGCGTGCCACTTTCCATTTCAGTACAGAAGGGCCGTCGCGACGGCAGAGCAGACATCTGGTGACTGGCTTAGGACTGTTGTTTCTGGCTGCAGGGACTGCGTCCGCCACGCCGGATCGTTCGTCTTCGAGCAGCCTGTCCTATACCAGCGAGACACGTGGCCTCGCCCCGATCCCGGTCAGCGAACGTGACCTGCCCAGAGCAACAGCTCAGCCCTATTTCAAGGTCTCGGATCAGGCTTCTCCCGTTGAAGGTCCTGCCTTCGACCGGAACGGCAATCTCTATTTTCTTGATATTCCCGGTGGGCGGCTGTTGCGCCTCACGCCGGATCGCAAGCTGAGCACAGTCTTTACGGACAGCACTCTCTATCCTTCCGGGGTCGCGATTGATCGTGCGGGACGTATCTTTATCTCCGGCGTCGGAAGACCGCCAAGCGGGCGCATTCTGTCGTTGACGGCCGATGGCGCTGATTTGCAGACAATTTTGCCTGCGAGCGGAGGCTATGCACCCAACGATATGGTGTTTGATGCCGATGGCGGCATCTACTTCACCGATTTTCGGGGAACCGCAACGAATGGCGCCGGCGGCGTCTATTACATCTCCCCGCGAGATCACTCGGTCAAAGCGGTCATTCCCAATGTCGGCATGGGCAATGGCATAGCCTTGAGCCCGGACGGCAAAGTGCTGTGGGCCACTGAATATGCGACCGAGCGCCTGCTGCGTGCAGAACTCTCCGCTCCTGGCGCGATCAGCCGGGTGCACGCAACTTATTCCTTTGTGGGACGTGGCCCTGACTCGATGCGGACGGATGTCGACGGCAATGTCTATGTCACAATGACGCAGCAAGGCCGCGTTCTGGTGTTCAACCCAAATGGTGTACCAATCGGGCAAATTCTGATCCCGGGCCGGGAAAAGGACCATTTCCTGCGTGTTTCCAGCCTGGCATTCATTCCTGGCACGCGCGAATTGCGCATCCTGGCATGGGACGAACACGGTGATGGTGGAACCATGGTGTTCCGCGCTCAGGGCTTGGCCGCCGGAACCAGGCTGTTCTCTCATCAATGATGGAACCGGCTCGTTATCAAAGTTCTCCCATTTAAGTTCGTAAGACACTGACAACTCCACCCTTCGAGTCGCACCAAGGGCAAAATTTCATCCTGATGAAGCTGTCCGTGAAAAGGTACGCGGGCAGGCAGAGCGTATGCTGGCGTCCGTGCCGAGCAGTCCTCCCGACTGGAGAAGGCCCAGAGCGCGGCAATGCAGGATTTTATCAATATTTTCTTTTATTGCCAGCTATTTGCAATCTTACACATCTGCCTAATGGCCCTGCGTATGACACAGGTGTGACCGCCTGGATGTTCGGACCATTGTCTGGCGCACACTATCAAACAGAAAATTACATACCGCATTGACAGAGGCGAAGCGCACGCTCAATATCGTATTTACGTTCATATGGTCGTATATACGCACATTTGTGACCGACCGAGCAGACTTCGAATTACGAAGCCACATTCAGGAGAGAGATGACATGAGCACTCGTAATACTAACCCCGCATCCCAACAAACTCGGTCAGCGCAACCGACATGGGGTAAAACCCGGCAGTATCTGCTGAAAAGTTCTGTAGCCGTGATGACGCTCGCAGTTGTAAACGGCACCTGTTACGCACAGGGAACGACCACCGCCAATCCGGGTGCCGCAGTTGCTCCTGCCGGCCCGCAGGATAGCCCGGCACCGAATAACGCCGCGGATATCATCGTGACCGGCTCACGGATCATCCGGGACGGCTACAAGGCTCCGACGCCCATGTCGGTGATCGGCGCGGCGCAGTTGGCCACGAGTGCCAACTCCAACCTCGCTCAATATGTGGTCAATCTTCCGCAATTCGCCGGTTCGCAAAGCTCTCAGTCGAACACCAGCACGGGCGCATCAGGTGCGGCGGGCATCAATCAGCTCAATCTGAGAGCACTGGGCGCCAACCGGACGCTGGTCTTGTTGGACGGGCGGCGCGTTGCCCCGGCGCTGCCCACCGGCATTGTCGATGCTAACTCCATCCCTCAGGCACTGATTTCGCGCGTAGATGTCGTGACTGGCGGTGCCTCTGCGACCTACGGCTCGGACGCCGTGGGCGGCGTGGTCAACTTCGTCCTGGATAAGAAGCTCACAGGCCTGCGCGGCGAGGTCTCGGGCGGCGCCACCAATTACAGCGATGGAAAGAATTACAAGATCAGCCTGGCGGGCGGCCTGAAGTTCGCAGGTGATCGTGGTCACATCCTCATCGCCGGCGAGCAGGTTCATGACGATGGCGTACGCGGAGGGACCCGCGCCTGGACCCGTGTCGGTCTGCAGAACATTGTCAATCCGAATTATACCGCCACCAATGGACAACCCCAGCGGCTGATCGTTCCCAGCGTCGGCTATCTCACGGCCGCCCCTGGCGGCGTCATCGCTTCAGGTCCTCTGCAAGGGACCGCTTTTGGCCTTGGTGGGCGAACTTATCAGCAACAGCAAGGCAGTATTCTGGCAGACCCCTTCATGCAAGGCGGAGCCTGGCAGCAGAACGACATTCGCCCGTTCAATGACATCGCGCCGAGTGAAAACCGGCAGCTCGCCTTCGGGCGAGTTTCCTTCGAAGTCTCAGACGCGCTGCAGCTCTATGGGCAAGCTTCCTACATCCGTGCCCGAACGCATACGGTGGACACCAGCGTATTCATGGTCGGATCGGCTGGCCCCCTCATCACGCTCGACAATGCGTTTCTTCCCGCCGATGTGCGCAGCCGCATGGTCACGGCCGGTCTCAGTTCCATTCGCGTAGGCACTCTCAATCAGGATCTGGGGATCACCACGCAGGACACCGACAGAAGGTCCTTCGTCTATACTCTGGGAGGCAACGGCAAGTTCGACGCCCTGGGAACCAATTGGCGCTGGGATGCCTACTTCCAACATGCGGACAACCAGAACAACATCAGCTTCCCCAACAACATCTCGCGGGCCAATTACGCGCTTGCCACCGATGCGGTGGTCAGTCCGACCACCGGTTCGATCGTCTGTCGGTCGACCCTGTCGTCCCCGGGCAACGGTTGTTCGCCCTATAACGCAATGGGCGTGGGGGTGAATGATCCCAACGGCGCGGCAATCTCTTACATTCGCTCTCCGAGCTGGCAGCGCCTCAACCTGCGCCAGACGGTCATCGGTGCCTCGATTACCGGCGAACCGGTTTCGACCTGGGCCGGGCCGGTGTCTGTTGCTGTGGCCGCCGAATATCGCAAGGACTCAGCCAATGCGATCGTGGATCCCGGATCGCTAGTCCTTGACCACATCTATGCAAATTTCAGTCCGATCGCGGCCTCGACCGATGTCAAGGAAATCTCCGCGGAAACTCTCGTTCCGCTTGCCAAGAACAAGTCCTGGGCGGACAGTTGGAACCTCAACGGTGCAATCCGCTTCACCAGCTACCAGTATGCGGGCAATGTCGCGACCTGGAAGATCGGCACCACCTATTCTCCCGTTCCCGATATCACATTCCGCTTCACGCGATCACGTGACATCCGGGCGCCCAGTCTTCAGGAGGCCTTCCTTCCGGCCAACACTGCGCGCAACACGGTATTTGATCCCTTCACCAATACCTCGCCCTTCTTCAATCAGACTACGGTCGGCAATCCTAATTTGAAGCCGGAAAAGGCCGACACGCTGGGCATCGGTGTCGTCTTCACCCCGCAATTCCTGCACGGCTTCAGCGCTTCGGTCGATTATTGGGACATCAATATCAAGGATGCCATCTCGTCGGTGGCGGCCTCGGATGTTCTGGGTCTGTGCTACACCAATGCCGCACCGGCTCTGTGTGCGAACATCCGCCGATCCAATGGCGTTCTGACCGATGTCATCACTCAGAACATCAACTTTGCCCAGCAGCATGTCCGGGGCGTCGATGTCGAAGCGAGCTATCGCTTCGATCTTGAGAATGCCGTAAAGGGGCTGCCCGGCTCTCTCTACCTCCATGCCAATTTCACCCGCTACCTTCAGGATCTGGTCGACAGCAAGGTTGCTCCGGCGCGTGATCTTGTCGGCGAGAATAGTGGTGCAAATCCGCCCACGTGGCGGACAACCGCATCGGTCGAGTATAAGCTCAACGGGCTGACTACCTCCCTGACCGGTCGCGCCTTCAGTTCCGGCACGCAGTTCGCCTATTATATCCAGTGCACATCCAGCTGTCCCGCCTCAACCGCGGTCAATCCGACCGTCAACAACAACTACATGCCCGGACGACTCTATCTCGATCTTTCTGTCATGTATGACTTCAACATCGGCGGATCGAGGACAGCTTCAATTTTCTTCAATGTTCGCAACCTCACAGATCGCGACCCTGCGCCCTCAGCGGCGGGCAACGCTTTCAGCAACGGGTCCAATTCGGTGCTTTATGATGTCATGGGTCGCGTCTTCCGCGGCGGCGTCCGTTTCAAAATCTGATGTAAAACTGAAGCGACCTGCCGGTGCAAGGCGGCAGGTCGCTTCATTCAAATCAGAATACGACAGCCTTCGACTGTCGCACAATGAGAGGATGGGACGTGAAGGGTTGGACAAATGGCATGGATCGACGTAGCGCGATCAGGAATGTGAGCGGCATTCTCGCAGCCGCGTCTTTCCCTCTGGCAGCTACCGCGCATGCCCGCGCGCCCCTTGAGGGCCTGGCAGCGGCTGACAACGCAGGTGGGCAAGGCCCGACCTTGACCGCCCGTGTGAGCGATTATTGCGTCAGAGCAGCCTTCGCCGCGTTGCCTGCGGCCGCTCGCGAGATGACCAAGAAGGTCATTTTCGACGAGATTGCGGCTTCGTATTTTGGTCGCCGCAGCACCGCAGGTACTCTCATTCTATCATATGTTTCGGAGCAGAGCGGTACGCGCCAGGCACGAATCTGGGGCAGCGATAAGCTGACAGCGCGCCCGCTGGCCGCGCTGGCCAATGGAACCGCAGGCCACGGTGATGAAGTCGATGGGGCTCATGTCATCGGCGGTCATCCCGGCGCAACGATCGTTCATGCCGCCGCTGCAATGGCCGATGGACAGGGTGTTTCAGGTGCGGACTTCATCAATGCGGTCGCACTTGGATATGATGTGGGCGTTCGCCTTGTCGAAGCCTGTGGAGGCAAGTTCACCGTCCGCGATACATTCCATCTCGACAGTGACCTTCTCTACGCTTTGGGCGCGGCCGCCGCCTCAGGCCGCCTGCTGCATCTGGATCAGGCGCAATATGGCGCAGCCTTTGCACTGGCCACATTTCAGGCAAACGGCCTTTATGCGCTTTACGCTGAAGCCAATCATATCAGCAAATCCTTCTGTAACGGCCAATATGCCCATGCCGGGGTCAGTGCAGCCCTGATGGCAAGGATCGGCATGGAAGGGCATGACGATATCATTGGAACCAAAGACGGTATCTATGCCGCCTGGGGTGACGGCAAACACCGCGAGGCGATCACCAGCGAGTTGGGTGCTTCGTTCAAGATCCTGGGAGCCAACTTCAAATTCTTCAATGCTGGGTATCCGATTCATACCGCGGTCGAGGCCGCCATGATTCTGGTCAGGGATCATCACATTTCACCCGATAACATTACAGCGATTCATGTGGGGATGCCCGAAACCTCGCTCAAGACGGTCGATAATCGCGCGATGCATATCATCTCGGTGCAGGATATGGTCGCCGCCACCATCGCGAGTGGCGGACTCAAGCTTGTTGATCGCCCCTTTCCAGCAATTCTCGCGGATCCCGCCTATCAGCGGCTTCGCTCCCTTATCGTCGCCAACGTGGATCCTGAACTCAACCGCGAGTTTCCCAATGGGCGAGGAGCTCGTGTCACGATCACCACCGTGCAAGGAGCCCGTTATTCTCTGCGAATAGACAATCCCCGTGGACACAGCCTGCGCGGCGAGGTCACTTGGAACGACCTTGTCGAAAAGTGGCGGGATGCTCTACCGGGTTGCGACGTGTCGAAGGCCCTCTCGCTTGCCCGGCGCCTCGATGAGCTGGACAATGTGGATGTCTTCTTCGACGCATTCAAGGGCGTGAACGGGTAGTCGCGGCGGTTCAAGCGCCGCGACCCTCATGTTGCGCCAGTTGCTTGGTGCAGAGATGTAAACCGATGCAAAACTTTAGGTGTCCCCCATTAGCGACCAAGGCACGTCCCCCAAACACATCACAGATAAGACCACTTGAGCACCGCTTCGGGCAGGCGCGCGCCTTGCACCTCCAGCTTGGCAAAACCTGCTTCAATGGCCTCAATGTCGGCTGCCGAAAGCTGCACCTGCGCCGCGCCCAGGTTCTCTTCCACGCGCTCCAGTTTGCGCGTGCCAAAGATCGGCACGATGAAGGGCTTGCGCGCCAGGAGCCAAGCCAGAGCGATCTGGGCAGGCGTTGCGCCCTTTTGCCCGGCCATCTCGCGCAACAGATCGACCACGCCCTGATTGGCCTCGCGCGCCTCCGCCGAGAAGCGCGGCGACCACGAGCGGAAATCACTGGAGGCCAGTTCGGTCCCGGCATTGATCGTGCCGGTCAGGAAACCAGCACCCAGCGGGCTCCACGGCACAAAACCAATGCCCAATTCCTCGCATAAAGGCAGCACCTCGGCCTCGGGCTCGCGGGTCCAGAGCGAATATTCGCTTTGAATGGCGGCCACGGGCTGGACCGCATGGGCGCGGCGGATGGTGGCCGCGCTGGCCTCGCTCATGCCGAAATGTTTGACCTTGCCTGCCTCGATCAATGTCTTGACCGTGCCCGCCACATCCTCGATCGGCACAGTGGGATCGACGCGGTGCTGATAGAGCAGGTCGATATGATCCATGTTCAGACGCTTCAACATGGCGTCGACCACCTGCACGATATGATCCGGGCGGCTGTTGAGCCCCGCCCCGCGCACGCCGGTTTCCGGGTCGATGGCAAAGCCGAACTTGGTGGCGACAATCACCTTGTCACGCATCGGCGCCAGTGCCTCGCCCACCAGCACTTCATTGGTCCATGGGCCATAGGCTTCGGCGGTATCAAAGAAGGTCACGCCAAGGTCATAGGCGCCGCGAATGACGCGGATCGCCTCCTCCTGCGAGGGCGCCTCGCCATAGGCGGAGGCAAAGCTCATCGTGCCAAAGCCGATTTCGGAAACATTCAGGGGGCCAAGTTGACGGGTCTGCATGGTGTTGCATCCTTTCAATCTGTCTTGATGACCTTTATAGGCCCGGCGAGATCTACAAACTAGACAGAGTAAAACGCTTGAGCCTATGATCTGAAGTCATAAACGGGGGATGGCATGCATAGCGATGATCTGGGCAATCTGGCCAAATTCATGACGGTGGCGCAGGAAACCAGCTTTACCCGCGCGGCGGCCAAGCTGGGCGTATCGCAATCCGCGCTCAGCCACTCCGTGCGGCGGCTGGAGGAAAAGCTGGGCCTGCGTCTGCTGACCCGCACCACCCGCAGCGTGGCCCCGACCGAGGCGGGCGAGTGCCTGCTCGAAACCCTGCGCCCCGCCTTTGCCGAAATCGAGGACAAGCTGGCATCGCTGACAGCGATGCGCGACCGGCCGGCGGGCACCGTGCGGATCAGTTGCTCACCCCATGCCGCGCATTCCATCCTGTGGCCGGCGGTAAACCGTCTGACGCTTGAGCATCCCGACATTATGGTCGAACTCAACGTGGACGCTGGCTTTACCGATATTGTTAGCGGCCGATTTGATGCCGGCGTGCGGTTGGGTGAAAGTCTGGACAAGGACATGATCGCAGTGCGCATTGGCCCAAAATTGCGCATGGCCGCATTTGCCTCGCCTGCCTATCTTGCCGCTCGCGGAGTGCCTGCCACCCCGCATGAACTTCAGGCTCATAGCTGCATCAACTTGCGGCTTGCCAGCGCTGGCGGAATTTATGCATGGGAATTCGAGAAGCAAGGCCGTGAAGTTCGCATCAAGGTCGATGGCCATCTCGTGCTCAACGACATGGACTTGATGGTGCAGGCCGCCGTGGCGGGCCATGGCATCGGATTTTGCATCGACGACCGGGTGACGAGCCATTTCGCGGATGGTTCGTTGATACGTCTGCTCGACGATTGGTGCGAACCCTTTGACGGCTATTACCTCTACTATCCCAGCAGCCGCCAACCTACCTTGGCTTTCAGACTGCTCCTCCAGCACCTACGTTATCGCGGATAAATTTCATGACATGATGTCATGGCCTCATGCGAAATTCCCCCTCTAATTCATGATGCGACGTCCGTGTAGTCTTATCTCATCGCAGTGGATCAAATCCCGGTCGAGTGAGGTGAGGATGCAGATCATGGATGAATTGGCGCTTTCTCGGCGAGGCCTGCTGACCACAACGGCAGTGGCCGCTGCCGGGCTGGGCAACGTCGGGCTGAGTCGCGCCAGGGCGGCCAAACCCGGCAAACCCGCCCGCGCGCCTTTGATGATCGAGGATCAGGGCAGCTTTGCCGTGGGCGGATCGGTGGTGACGGCTCCGGGCGCGGTGGACCAATATGCGCAAGGCACCACCGGCCAGACCCTGCATGGCGACCACGCCTATATCGCCTATCAGATCCCGGTTAGCGCCAAGCCGCTGCCCTTGGTGTTCTGGCACGGCATCGGCCAATTCTCGAAAACTTGGGAAACCACGCCGGACGGGCGCGAGGGTTTTCAAAACATCTTCCTGCGCCGCCGCCACAGCGTCTATCTGATCGACCAACCCCGCCGGGGCCGCGCGGGCCGCACCACCGTTGCCAGCCCGATCAGCACCACGCCCGACGATCAGAAATGGTTCAACACCTTCCGCGTGGGCGTCTGGCCCGAGTTCAACCCCGGCGTGCAATTCTCGCGCGATCCCGAAGCGCTCAACCAGTATTTCCGCCAAATGGTGCCCAGCACCGGGCCTTTCGACCTCAAACTGACCTCAGACGCCATCGTCGCGCTGTTCGACAAAATCGGCGCGGGCGTTCTGGTCACCCATTCGCACAGCGGCGGGCTGGGCTGGCAGACGGGGATGCACAACAGGAACGTGCGCGGCATCGTTTCCTTCGAACCGGGCAGCAACTTCCCCTTCCCCGAAGGCGAATTGCCCGCCCCCATCCCCAGCTCCTCCGGCCCGATCGAGCCGATCGCCGCGCCTTTGCCCGAGTTCATGGCCTTGACGCGCATCCCGATCCTCATCGTCTATGGCGATTTTATTCCCGCCAAGCCCGACTCCAACCCCGGCGCTGATGGCTGGCGCGCACGGCTGGAAATGGCCCGCCTGTGGCGCGATGCGGTCAATCGGCGCGGCGGCGATGTCACCGTGATCCACCTGCCCGAGATCGGCATTCGCGGGAACACCCATTTCCCCTTCTCCGACCTCAACAATGTCGCGGTGGCCGATGTGATGTCCGCCTTCCTCAAGCAGAAGAAGCTTGGGTAAGCCCATGAAACTGCTCCTGACGGTCGCGGCCCTTGCGCTGCCCCTTGCCGCCCATGGTCAAAGCGTCACCACCGCCTCGGGCCGCCTGCAAGGCCTGACGCAGGGCGATGTCACCAGTTTCAAGGGCATCCCCTTTGCCGCGCCGCCGGTGGGCGCGAACCGCTGGCGTGCGCCGCAGCCCGCAACGCCGTGGCAAGGTGTGCGCGACGCCGGCAAATTCGGCCCGGACTGCGCGCAGCCTGCCTCTGCCTTTGGCGCTTCGGGCAATCCGGCGGGCATGTCGGAGGACTGCCTCACGCTTAACATCTGGCGCCCCGCCGAGGTGAAAGCACGTCAAAAGCTGCCGGTCATGGTGTGGATCTATGGCGGCGGCTTTGCCGTAGGCAGCGGCGCGCAGCCTGCCTATGACGGTTCGGCCTTTGCGCGGCAAGGCGTGATCCTGATTACCATCAACTATCGCCTTGGCCGTTTCGGCTTCTTTGCCTTCCCGGCGCTGGACGCCGAACGCCCCATGGAAGCCAAAGGCAATTTCGCCCTGCTCGACCAGATCGCCGCGCTGCGCTGGGTGCAAAAGAACATCACAAATTTTGGCGGGGATGCGGGCAATGTCACGATCTTTGGCGAATCCGCAGGCGGCGTATCGGTTCATAATCTGCTGACCTCGCCCATGGCCAAGGGGCTGTTTCACAAGGCGATCATTGAATCGGGCGGCGGGCGCGACGGGACGTTGACCGCCCGCCCGCTGCGCGCGGACAATGCCGATGCCAACTATCCGGTGTCGGCCGAAACGATCGGGCGCAATTTTGCGGCGCGCTATGGCATCGCGGGCGATGGCGCGGATGCGCTGGCCCAATTGCGCGCTCTTACAACCGAACAGATCATCGACGGCGGGCAGGAAACCGCAGGCCCCAACGGTCCACGCACCTATCCCGGCCCGATCATGGATGGCCGCGTGATCGTGGAAACCGCGCAAAGCGCCTATCAGGCCGGGCGGCAAGCCAAGGTGCCTCTCATGATAGGCTCAAACAGCGCCGAGGTTCCCGCCGGCTTTGTTCGGGGCAGCAACAAGCAGGAATTGTTCGACAGTTTCGGCAAGGGCAAGGCCGCCGCCATCGCGGCCTATGATCCGCAGGGCGATGCCGATTTCGCGCTGCTCTCGGCGCAGGTCAACACCGACAGGGTCTGGGCCGAACCGGCCCGGCTGACCGCCTGCGCCTTTGCCAAAACGGGCAATCCCGCCTTCGTCTATCGCTTCTCCTATGTGGCGGACAGTATGAGAGACCGCATCAAACTCGGTGCGCCCCATGCCTCGGAGATCGACTTCGTCTTCGATACGGCAAAGGTCCGCTATGGCGCGGCTCTTTCCCCGCGCGATCAGTCTGTCGCCCACCTCATGAACTCCTATTGGGCCAATTTCGCCAAGACCGGCAATCCCAATGGCCGGAGCCTGCCGCATTGGCCGCGCTTCAGCACAGCGGGCGGCGAGGTCCTCGATATTGCCCCGGACGGCCAACCCGTTGGCGGCCCGGACAAGACGCGCACGCGGCTCGATGCCAACGAACTGGCCGGAGGGCCGGTCATCGCGCGTTGACCGGCTCAAGACAGACAGATGGGAAAGGGACTTTTGCAATGACCGGAATGGGAGAGGCTGCCGCCGCCATGGCCATGGTCGCCGGGTTGGTCCCGGCGGAAGAGCGGCCATCCGTCGCCCCCAAAGCCATGCATGCCGTTGCGCCTGCGCTGGCCGATTATACCGACAAGGTCCTGTTCGGCGATGTGTGGGAACGGACCGAACTCTCGCCGCGTGACCGCAGCATGGTGACGCTGAGCGTGCTGATTGCCACGGGCAAGTCGGCCCAGTTGGGCGGACATCTGGCGCGCGGCCTCAACAACGGGATCAAGCCATCGGAAGTGGCGGGCATGGTCACGCACCTTGCCTTCTATTCGGGCTGGCCCAATGCGGTCTCGGCTCTCAATGTCATCGAGCCGGTGTTTGCCGAGCGCAAGATCGACGCCGCCCAGCTTGGTCTGCCGCCGATTTCGGAGCGGCCCGAGCCCCTTCCCGGCATGGGGCAAGTCGAAGCCTTAGCGCCCAAATTTGCCGAACTCACCAGCCGGATCATCTTTGCCGATCTTTGGCAAAGGCCCGAGCTGTCGCCGCGCGACCGCAGCCTTGTCACGATCGCCGCGCTGGCCGCCAATGGCGATGCCGAGCAGCTTGGCTTCTATATCGACCGCGCGCTGGGCCATGGATGGACGGCGCAACAGATCGGCGAGGTCTTTACCCATCTGGCCTTTTACGCCGGATGGCCCAAGGCCGGCGCGGCCATCGCCCTTTTGGCCCGCAGGCAAGCCCCGGCCAAAGACGAAACCGGACTTGTGATCGTCTCGCCGGGGGGCGATCCCACACCGGCCTCCCCTGCCAATTTCACCGGCTCGGCCATGGTTTCCTCTCCCTTCAGCGGCTCGGGCGGCTCCCGCATGCGCGGGGCCACGGTGACCTTCAGGAAAGGGGCCAGAACCCATTGGCATTCCCATCCGCTGGGCCAACTGCTGATCATCACCGCCGGTGAGGGCTGGGTACAGGCCGAAGGCAAGCCGCAGGTCAGGGTGAAGGCAGGCGACGTGGTCTGGACCGCGCCGGGAACGCGCCATTGGCACGGCGCATCGGCCACCGGCGAAATGACCCACATCGCCATTTCCGAAACGGCGGCTGGGCAAGGAGTCACATGGCTTGGGCCAGTTTTCGACAAGGACAACCGCCAGGATTGAGGGCCTTCTCTAAGGAGTTTCAGGATCTTCCGGCGCCCAGATTCACCCCCTTGCGCCCGCGCACCATCAGGCTGGGAATTGATGCGAAGTTTTGAAGGCTGCCAGAACCGAAATTCACCACACTCGACTTGCGCTTCATAATTATCCCGTTGCCAAGATCGTGCTTGGGCTCGGGATCTGCCATTTCAGATCCTGAGGCCAAGTCCAAAATGCCCGATGTCCATCCCCGCTTTTTAGCGCAAACGTTTCCGTCGAACCTATGGAACGAGATTTCCAGATTACCGTCAGTATTCGTCAAAATATTTTTGCAGATCCTGCGAGCTTGATGCCTTGGTCAAAGCCAGTTGCAGCAAGAGCCTCGCCTTTTCGGGCTGGAAATTATCGCCGCTGATCACGCCCGTTTCCAGGCGGCGCGGGGTAACCTGGACGCGGCCACCGCGCGTGCGCGTTGTCACGACAATCGCCACACCTTTTGCCCTGGCCCGCTTGATCGCCTCGCTTTGAAATGCGGTGGGATTGCCCGCCCCCGTGCCATCCACGACGATGCCCTTGACGCCGTGCTCCACCATGGCGTCGATCAGATAGGCTGGCGCTTCCTGATAGGAATAGACGATCTCGACCTCGGGCAGCGAGGTGTAGTCAACGCCCGCAAAGGCTGACGCGGCCGTATGCTTCCTGAGCGTTTCCCGATAGAACAGCACCCGGTCCGGATCGGCAAAACCGATCGCCCCAACATCGACCCCCTTGAAGGTCTGAACCCGATAGGCACTTGTCTTCATCAGGTCGCGCGCCGTGTTGATGGTCTGGTTCATGCAATGCAGCACGCCCTTGTCCCAGGCATCCTTCGAGGCCGCCACGCGGACTGCATCATAGAGATTGAGCGGGCCATCGCCCGAGATGCCCGTCCATGGACGCTGTGATCCGACAAAGACGATCGGCTTGTGGGCCTTGACGACAAGGTCCATGTAATAGGCCACTTCGGTCATCGTGTCGGTGCCGTGCGAAACCACGATGCCATCGACACTCGGGTCCTGGGCCAGCTCGTTGAGCCGCCTGGCCACCCTTTGCCGCCCGGCGAAATTTTCCGGGCCCGGGACCGGGCTGTCCAGCGGCGTATTTTCGGGCGGACGGAAATCCTCGATGGTCACCCGTGCAAAATTGGCCAGTTCGGGTAAATCCCGCACCCAGTCCTCAGGGTCGGTACGCGGCACGCCCTTGCCGCCATAATTGGTAATGTTGAGCCGCGATGTGGCCCTGCTGGCAATCGTGCCCCCCATAGAGAGCAACACGATATGGGGCAGCGAGGCCGGGTCCTGATGGGTGAGCACCGGCGGGGTAGCCTGGGTAATCTCGGCCGGAACAGAGCCTGGCGTGGCATACAGCGGCGCCGAGATGACCGCCAGGATGCAGACAGACGCCATCCGACAAACCGCCTGCGCAAAATGTGATGAGCTTCTGATGTTCATGATCAATACTCACTAAAGATGCGCTGCAACTCGTGGATGTCCTTGGTCTTGGTCAGAGCAAGACGCAGCAGTATCCTTGCCTTTTGCGCGTTGATATTGTCGGCCGTCACAATGCCTCGTTCGTTCATGCGACTGCTCAGGGTAACGCGCCCGCTGCCCTTCTTGTCGCTTTGAACAAAGATCACGCCCTTGGCCTGCCCATCCTTGATCGCCGGGTTCAGTGATGGCGTATTGTCGTCAAGGACGATGCCCTTGTCGCCGGCGGCCACCAGGCCATCGATGGCTGCGCGATCGGCCTCCTGATAGGCAAAGGCAATGTCGACCTTGGGCAGATCGGTCAGATTGCCCACGTCAAATTCGGACCGGGCGGTATGGCGTTTCAAGGAGCGGTGATAGAAGACAATGCGGTCGGAATCGGTAAATCCGATCGGCCCCAAATCGCGTGACACAAAGGTTTCCACCCGCAGACTGTTGCCCTTGGTGACATCGCGCGCGGCCTGGATTTCCTCATTGAGCAGCACCATCACGCCCTGCCCGACCGCCTGTTTGTCAGCCGCAAGCCGCACCGCATTATAGAGATTGAAAGGCCCATCCCGACTGATCGAGCTGAACGGGCGCATGGCGCCCACCACCACCACCGGCTTATCCGACTTTACCACAAGGTTGAGGAAATAGGCCGTCTCCTCCAGCGTGACGGTCCCATGGGTCACCACTGCACCGGCCGCCTCGGGCCGAACCAGCCAGGCATTGACCGCCTTGGCCAGAGCCAGCAGCTTGGGCGCATCAATATCGCCCGAACCCACATTGGATATTTCCGTGAAGCTGACATTGGCCACGCCCTTCAACTCGGGCAGGTCGTCGATCAATTCCTGCGGGGTCACTTTGGGCCCGTCGCCATATTCGATCTGCTTGTCGCGATTCAGCGCGCGGCTCTGAATTGTGCCGCCCATGGTGAACAGCCGGACCTGGGGAATATCCTGCGCATGGAGAACACCCCCTCCAAGAAGGATCCCTCCCAGCAATGCCGTCAGCCTGATTTTGCATAAATCCATAGATCACCAGCCCCTCGACTAGACAGGCCATGACCGTTGCTCTGCTTTCCTGCTCGAAAATTCCCTGATGAAATCCGGCACCGGCAAATAGGAATGCCGTGCCTTCATCGACTTGTCCGAAGCACGAAAGATATGATCCCGGCCTGTGGGTTAGACATCCGGGATACGCAGCGGCACCGGGGCAACCGACAGGGGGAGAAGGATTTAATCAGGTCCTGAAGCGCACACCGGCCCGGACCAGTCGCCCGAGCGTGTCATAAACACCGCCGCCCGGCGAGATGAAGAAATTGGGGTTCTTGTTGCCCAGGTTCTCGACATTGACGAAGAGATCGACGGTGCGCTTGCCCTCAGCCTTCATGTGATAGGTCATCGACATGTCGAAATAGAGCGCGGCGGGCAGATGGTTGTCATTGGTGGTGTAATAGGGCGCGGCCACCACCGGGCAATTGGAGGTGCATTCGATATAGAACGGGCTGCGCTTGCCCGCGCTGACCCCACGACCGGTCAGCGAGAGCGAGAACGGATCGCTGTCATAG
>JAADVQ010000136.1:0-26067 GCA_023335835.1 Elongisporangium senticosum | reverse complement strand
CCGATCGATATGGTCAAGCTACTGAACCGGTTCACTATCGAGGGCTTTGCAGAAATCGGCTTTGGTGTGGAGTTGGGTTGCTTGGATGCGCCTGAAGACCATCCGTTCCAAGCAGCGTTCGACGGAGCGCAGCGTGTTCTCTTGTTTCGGTTCATTCGCCCGCAACTCGTGTGGAAAGCCATGCGCTGGCTCAATATCGGAAGCGAGCGAGTGCTGAAACAGCATATCAAGGTTGTGGACGACACAGTGTTCGGAATTATCTCCCAGTCGCTCGAGAGACGAGCAAATGGCGGTCACTCTGCCAACAACGAGCGCAAGCACGATATCGTGTCGCTCTTCCTGGACAACGTGAGCCACAGCTCATCTAATGAAGAGGAGCCCTTCGACCCAGTCTTCTTGCGTGATATCGTGGTGAACTTCCTCATCGCTGGCCGCGACACCACGGCCCAAGCGCTCAGCTGGTTCTTCTACTCGCTCAGTCAGCATCCAGAGGTCGAGCGCAAACTCATAGTGGAGCTGGAAGCCAAGCGGCAGCAGTTCGGTTCGCTTGAAGCCATCAGCACGGAGCAATCCCATGAATTCGTGTACCTGGAAGCAACACTCAAGGAAACGCTGCGTCTGTTCCCGTCGGTTCCGAGCAACATCAAGCAGGCCAACCAAGATACTGTGCTATCCGATGGCACGTTCATCAAGGCCGGCACTTCGGTCGTGTTTCCGTCCTACGTCATGGGTCGCATGGAGCAAGTGTGGGGGCCAGACGCCAAGCAGTTCAAGCCTGAACGGTGGATCGACCCGCACACTGGCCGAATCATCGCTGTGTCACCCTACATGTTCAATTCCTTCCACGCTGGCCCTCGCATGTGCCTGGGCATGAACCTGGCCATGATGGAGATGAAGATGGTGGCGGTCAGTCTGCTGAGCAAGTTCAAGCTTGAGTTGGTGCCGGGCCAACACATCACGTACGACATGTCTCTCACGCTGCCGATAAAGGGCGCCATGATGATGCGCATCAAGCCAGCACATGCTTGATCTGGACGCGAACGAACGAGTATTTGTATTATGAAGGTGCTCCAATGAGCAGCGATGTCCACGCTGTTAATAACACGCGCCGCATTTGAATGAGATCTTGTCGGCGTCGTTTCTAGACCGAAAACCGGTATCTGGGTTCACGAAAGCTGTTCTCACCGTTGAATTCGGATTCGCTTTTCCCCTTTTTACGCGTGGCGCAACAACTAGAAAGACCAACGTGATTTCAGCGTGCGACTGACCCACGACTTCGTGCTCGGCAGCGCTGTTTTCAGCTGTACTACTCACAAGCAGCCGCAGCTTTGAAACGAAGGTAAGACCTACGGCCCACTTTGAGCTCCTTCGTCTCTTCTTCAGTCTCCCTACGCAGTGCACAAATCCGCATCGGCCAGACTGGCACACGGCCCAATGGATCTTCGAGCTGCTCACGATGTCCGATGCGCATCCACCATTCCACCTGCCGATCCTAGGCGACACGCTGTCAGTCGTCTATAATACTCCTCGCATGCAGGAATGGATCACAAAGCGGCAGGACACGTTCGAGAACCGCCATTACGTGATAAAGTTCATCGGTGCGCCGTCTCAGGTGATCGCCGGAGCATTTTGAAGACGTGCTCAAGCGGCAGTTCGAGATCTTTGACAAGGGACCGCACATGTACGAGATCTTCGAGACGTGCTGGACGATGACATCTTCGCGGTCGACGGCCATGGCTGGGTGCACCAGCGCAAGACGGCCGGTAATCTGTTCACCGCCAAGGCGCTCAGGGAATCCATGACCCACAGCGTGCACAAGCTGCTTCCAGTCATGCACGGCAGCTTTGACCGCAGCATCGCCAATGACAAGCCGATCGATATGGTAAAGCTGTTGAATCAGTTCACGATTTAAGGCTTTGCAGAGAGCGTGGGATTGATTCAAAAACTGGCCGCATCATCACTGTGTCGGCCTACAAGTTCATTGCCTTCTACGCCGGCCTACGGATGCGCCTGGGCATGAACCTGGCCATGATGGAGATGAAAATAGTGGTGGCGGTCAGTCTGCTGAGAACGTTCAAGCTTGAGCTGGAGCCAGACCAACACATCACGTAGGACTTGCATGTGGAAGCATGAGGCAACCAAGCGAGATCTCTCTTGGCTCGCTTGCGTCGAAGCAAGCTATATTCGTCATGGCGCATAGTTCATTGAGCAACAGCTTAAGTTTCATTGTTCCATAAGTGATTGGCTCAACTGATACCAGTGTCAACTTGAAGTCGTGTGGATGTACCGTTCCCGACACGAGATCCAACTATTGTGTCTTGGATACTAATATACGCCCACTTCAACAGAGGCCCCCTCCGCTATTTTTGGCGGCAAACAGACGCCTGCACCCAGTTGGGCCACAAGCCAATTACGTTCGGATGGAGCCTGCGCAAGTGGTGACCAAGACCAAGACGGACCCGCGGTTCACGCGCGGCCAGGCGCTGCTCAAGGAGCGTCGCTACGAGGAGGCCGTGGCCATCTTCGAGGATCTGCTGCGCACCATGTAAGCAGACGCAGCCAAGGCGCCAGAACGTGAGGCCAGGAACTCACTTGTTGCTTGCTGCAGGGTCGAGGCGGAGAAAGAATCGGACTCGCTGGCCGTAGCGCCAGTGTACTACCAGTACGGCCACGCGATGCTGTCGCTGGCGGAGGTAAGCAGGCAGGCTGGCTGGGATGACTTTTTGGGCTGTTGGAATGGGAAGCTCATGGTGGTTTCACTTTTAGGCCACGGCCAGTGTGTTTGGCAGCTCGGTGCCGGAAGGTGGAGAGGCAGAAGACGGCGCCGGTGCTGAAGATGATGAGCAGGACGCCAAGAATGTGGCGGATGACCTGGAGGTCGCGTGGGAGATGCTCGAAGTGGCGCGTGTGATCTACTCGCGCTTCTCGGAAGACCCGGAGGTGGAGAAGGAGCTGGCGCACGTGTACATGCGACTGGGCGACCTCGGCATGGAGTCCGATGTGTTCGCGCAGGCGCGCAGCGACTACGAGAAAAGTCTGATGCTGCAGCACAAGATCTTGCACCAGACGAAGGACCCGGACACGACGCCCTTGGCCGATCTCTACTGCTGCCTCGCGATCTCCTGCATCTACCAGGACTCGGCCGAGCAGGCCGCGGCCGCTGCTGCAACGGACGATGCTGCTTCTTCTGCTCC
The DNA here is from genome assembly GCA_023335835.1 of Elongisporangium senticosum. NCBI lineage: Eukaryota > Oomycota > Peronosporomycetes > Pythiales > Pythiaceae > Elongisporangium > Elongisporangium senticosum. The sequence goes on along the minus strand of JAADVQ010000136.1, from coordinate 22,873 downwards.
TGCTGCGACTACCGACGCTGTGCCGTTCAAGCGCGAGGAGGAAGGGCTCAAGTACTACGTGCTGGCTGGCCGCGTCATGGCCGAGAACATCTACCGCGCAGCCCAGCCCTGCTCCAAGGCCGTGCAGGACTTTGTCGAAGCGCGTATTCCTAAGTATACCCACTCGGGCCCGAGCAGTGACGAGGATGCGGATACGACCAAGGGCAAAGGCAAGCGGAAGGCCAAGGCCACGTCCGAGACGCAGGAACTGCGCTTCTTGACCGACACGATGGATGCCGTGCGCGAGGAGTTCCTGGCCTGTGTCAAGGCCAACAAGGGCGACGAAAAGGCCGAAGAGGGCGCCAATGAGGACGGACTCAGCAAGGACGAAGCGCAGCTGCTGGAGTACGTGGAGATCTACGTGGAGCTCAAGGAGAAGGTTGATGGTATTAAGGAAGCCTCCACGGCTGAGAAGGTCGAAGCCGTGGGCGTCGATGCCCCAGAGAAGGAAGAATGCGGCGGTGTGACAACCATCGGCTTTGGCGCAGCGAAGTCGGACGAAGCAGCAACGCCCGCCGTGAACGTGATCCCCGTCGTCAAGAAGCGCAAGGTAACGCCAGAGAAGGCTGCTCCGGCAGCGAATTAAGCTCATAAAGTATACAACAATAAATGGGAATTGATGGATTGACCGATGGCTGTCTTGTCATACCAAAGCCTATTCGGTCTGCATTAGTACGGATAATAATCGTCGAACGGCAGCACTTCGAGGTACGAGATGCTGTCAAAGATCCACGTGACGCGCACAACGGGCATCTGGTACCGCTCCCAGAGCTGTTTGGCCTCTGCGGGCGTCGCGGTCTTGGACACGACACCGATCGCTGTGCGTCGAGATCGGCGCGCCTCGTCCATCTTTTCGTACTCGGGCGTGAACATGGCGGTGCCACCGAAATGCTGCACGACAGCGCGCAGTGAGCTCAGTTGGAAGTCGAAGGCTGTCTCCTTGGACAGCAGCACGAAGCGGAAGATGTCGAAAATGTCGTTCCGGCGGCCTGTTTGCGTGCGCCGCAGTCGACTCTCGCGAGGCTTGCCGACGGAATCGCTGTAAATATCGCCGACCATCTCGTACTTCTCTTCGTCCAGCCAGCGGCCAGCCTTGAGGCAGTCGATGATCCACGAGATCTCCACCACATAGCTGCCTTCAGCCAGTGCGCGCATGTATTTGGCCGTTCGCTTGCAGCGCAGCCCCGTGAATGTGATCGCATTTGGGTCATCGTGCACGGCCTTTGTGATCAGATGCGTGACCGAAGAGCTGCGTAGGCCAGTTGTGGGATCGCGTACAAGATCGAAGTCGCGGCCAAAGCGACCGCCAAGGGTCTGGCAAGCCTTCATCACTTTCCTGGTTTCCTCCGGGGTTAGATCTGTCGAGACAAACACGTACTGCCGGGGCTGCACAGCGGCCACACTGCTACTGGCGCGTGGTGGGCGAGAGGATGTTGGCGAGCTTGCATTGAGTTGTCTGAGTAAATCCTGCCCTGCAGCGGCCAAAGAAGTGCGATGCGTGATGCCTCTCGTGGTTTTCGCAGGGCTCTTGGGCGGAGCAACTGGTGGAACAACTGGTATGTGCGAAGGGATGCTTCGTAAGCTGCGTAGCATGTCTTCGCTTTCGCTTGATACAGCATTGGTATGCAGTGGAGCAAGCTTCTTCGACTCATATTCCTCTTGTGCCGACTGGGGAGCTTGAGTGAGCTGCGTCATCTCCAGAACCGAGTCTTCTTGGCTGGCTAGACTCGTATGCATTTTTGTTTGAGGATTTGCTGTTCCGTTGACGATGCGCGCACGCTTTCTCGCCGGTGATCGGACAGCTGCTGGACTGCGAGGCATCTGTGGATTCACTGCTACCTGGCTGACAGAATTGATCGCGCTCGTTTTGCGAATGTCGGCAAGCTGCCGCGAGAGGTTCGTAGAGTTTGGTCGCTTGTTCTTGGCTAATTGAGCATTATTCTGAGCGAACTTGCGAGATAGGAGATCTGGAGATATCATGCCCGGCATCTGGGTCTGCGTCTCGTCATCGTCGCCGTCATCGTTCACGACAATGGCATTGTCAGCTTTCTGCGTTTGCGATTGTGGCTCTGACTGCTGGAACTGCGATTGCGAGGATTGGGAGCGCGGCACTCTTCTGGCAAACCAGCCAGTGCCTTCTCTCGCTGTAGCCGGAGCAGCTCCACTGGGACGCGGTTGGCCGTTTGGCTGCTGCTGCTGCCGTGGAGACGTCCCTGAGATACGCATCTGTCGTAGTCGGGCGTTGCCTTCCTCCCAACGACTCAGCATGTCGTCCTGCACTTTGAGTCGCGCTTGGAAGTGTTCGAGCTCCTGAGTTGCCATGATACTCAACGGGGATTCCGACTGGTTCGATTGGCTCAGCTGCTGGGACTCATATGTTGCGGCTGAAGAGGGGGCATTAGACGTCGGTGTCCGCATCTTTGCTGCTGGTAATCGATTGCCTGTGAAGCACAAGCACGTGAGTCAGTCGTCCGGCCATCCACAGGGTAAGACATTCGCAAGTACCGTTGATCTCTGGGACAATTCTTGCTGGCGCGATGATCGGGATCGTGGGAGAGCCCTGCTCACTGCCACTCGATGACGTCGTGGAGAGCGGGATGGCGGTGCCGGCGCTCGCGCCTGTGGACAGGATGCGAGGCGGCGATAACGTCGTGCAGCCTGCTGCCTGATACCACTTCTGCTCGGCCAGGATACCCTGCGTATCGATGTTCCACTTGTTTCCACTCGGAGTCGCTGGACCGAGGCCGTTCGCAGCGTTCTGCATGGCGCGCTCTGCCTCGCGCGCAGTCACAGCTGCGCCATCATCCGACTCGTCGTCGTCCGGTTTGTTCAGGCCCGCGAGCTCCTGTTCCACGGCCTTCCATGCCACGAGAATGCTCTGCATGAACTGGTTGCGCGTGACTTCGCTCGGCCTTGTGGGCACGTTGCAATGTGGGCACGAGCAATCCTTCCTGCGCAAGTGGATCGAGATGCACACGCGGCAAAAGTTGTGCTTGCAGTCCAAGCACTGCGGGTCCTCAAAGATCTGGCCACTACAACGCACAAGAGCCACAGCCAGCCGTCAGACCACCAGCACGACCTCTGCACAGGCATGCGCATGCATCAACGCACCATAGCGAGCAGCGCAACTGTTCTCGGATGAGCCGGATGGCTTCCTGCTTGGTGGTGGACAGCAGCTCCATGTTGTCGCAAGAGACCGCTTTCCCGCCCGAGTGTACCACATCAAACGGTACAATCATATTCGTACTTTACAGAGGAAATCACTGTAAATATCGCTTAAGTGCGCGCGTCCCCCGCGCCCATTTACCCGCCGCCAAGCAAAAGGAACGCTCCATTGATCCGCCCGAGGGAAGTCGCAGTTAGCAGCAATGGACCACAACGACACAGGCGGACACTACGGACCGTCAGGCGGATCCTCGATGAACGATGGAGGATACGGTGGCGGCGACAACCGCCGGCGCAAGCGGTCGTTCGATGACAACGACAATAGCAACGGCTATGACGGATACAAGCGCTCTCGGTACAACGACGACCGAGGCAGCTCGTACCGACCGCGCAATAACGACGGAGGATATCGGCGCGGCGGCGATGATGACCGACGCGGCGGCGGCCGGTACGATCGATCGCGCAACAACGACCGATTTGGCGGCGGATCGACGCACGAGAGCGACCGCGCGCGGTCCTGGCGTCTGGCCAAGAAGGCCATCGTGGAGCTGGGCGAGACCGCCACGCTCGGCGACGAGTTCCAGGGCACCGAGCTGCGCGACCACCTGATGTCCGTGACCGAGAAGCTTGTGGCCGAGATTGAGGTCGATCCGGAGGTGAAGCTCACGCACCTGGCCGAGCTGATCCTGCGCTGCGCGAGTCGCCTGTCGTCCAAGACCTCGCTGTACGCCGTGCTCGTTGGACTCGTGCACGAGAAGAAGCCCGCGTTCGGCCGCGAGATCGTGGATCGCGCCATGGCCCAGTTGCAGAAGGACGTGGACTTCTTCAGCGCCGAGTCGGCGGCCGAGCAGCGTGAATGCCCGGAGGACAAGGACGTCGGTGCGCGACAAAAGATGACGAATGCGGCGCTGCGGCTGCGGCTCGTGGTGCGCTTCCTGGGCGAACTTGTGTCGACCCAAGTCGTCAAATGCGACGATGTGCTGCGTGTGCTTGATGTGCTGCAGTCGGTCTGCACGCCCAGCGACTTTAGCGCCGAGAGCGACGAGCCTCTTCGTGCACGTGAGAATGCGACGGCATTCAAGGACTTCTTCGCGTCCATCGTGCTGGAAACGATGCTCCATGTACGTACCTAAGCTGGCTGATTGGGCTGCTTGCATGCTCTGACTGCTTAATCTCTCGTGGACTAGTGTGGCAAGTCGCTTGTCGTGGACGCGGAAGATCTGTACGAGAGCTTGTTCAGTCGCTGCAAGGAATACATCTGCCGTCGCGAGGAGGAAAGCAACCCGCGTGGCAATGAACGCGACCCATCGACCAGCTGGCTCGTGCGTCGTCTGCGTCTGGATTTGCTCTGGGACCCTGAGAACGAAGAAGAGCAGGGTCTGTTCTGCAAGAAGTGCGATCCGTTGTCTCTGCAATGGGAAGCGCTCAACCTGGTGCGCTTAGAGGAGCCCTCAGTGTCTGCAGACTCGAACGGTGTCGGGGAGAGCCCGCGCCTTCGCTGGAAGGTGCCTGGTATGCTCTACCCGCAGGAGCTGTTTGCTTTCAACGCAGTTGAAGCTGAAGCGATCACGACGCCGCTCTCGATCGATGCCTCGAACGTAAGTGTGTTCAGCTGACTTTGAAGCGTCTGCGATTGCTAAATTGCTGTATATGCATTTGGTGCTGCTTAGTTTGATTCCACGAAAATACCGTCCTACGACGCAATGTGCCGCATTCTCAGCGAGGATTCTGGTGCGGCTGGTGGAGCGATCGCCAACCTGCATCTTGCGTCGTACTTACTTGTGCGAAGCAATCTGACCAATGCGCTTGAGGTGCGATTCTCTTTTGATCACTGGTCATGATTTGATTTCAACACTGATGATTTTCTTTTCGTGAAAGGCGTTTTACCCCAAACCGGCTCTTGCGGCCAAGCACCTACTGGGCATGTGCCGCAGCTTGAACGCTCGATTCGCGGAGACATCGACTGCCAGCGCTGTCAAGTCTGAGTATATTCTACTGGAGACACTGTTTGCTGCGACCTTGAGCGAACGATCGTCGGCCAAGATCACATACTTTGGCGCGGTGCTGTACCATTTGGCCAAGACGGATGCTCGCATGATGTCTCCGGCCGTGGCCATTGTCGTGGAACTGCTTTTCCGCGAAGTCCAGGACATGAATGCTGCCGCCATGGATGCCTTTGTGCAAGTGTTCAGCCACTTCTTGTCCAATTTTGAGTACAAGTGGCCGTGGGCGCATTGGGTGCACGTGCTCGAAGCGCAAGAGGACGATGCGCAGCGACTGTTTGTGAGCGCCGTCATCGAACGCTGCGTGCGGTTATCGTACTTGCAGCACATGCAGACAGTGCTGCCTAGTGAATTCCACATGCTGCTGCCGCCTGCTGCCAAGCCCCGCGTCCGTTTCCAGACCACAGAAAACCTGAACGACGACGCTGAGGTCTCGGCTACCGCCAAGAGCTTCTATCAATCGGTCACGGCGAAGCTCAAGGCCCACCCGACGGCGTCAACGCTGCAAGCCTGGCTCGAGGAGGAGCTTCAGACTCTGTCTATCGATCATGCCGAGGCGTTGGAAGTCGTGTGGACTGCGCTCTTGGACGCTGGTGCTGCCACATTCACGCACATGCGCCTGCTGCTGGAAAAGTACGGCAACTCGGAAACCATTTTCGGTGGCGAAGACAACGAGCTGATTCTGATCAAGACCGTGGGCCAAGTGTGGCTCAACTCTCCGCAGCACATTGGGCTGATCCTGGACATGATGCTGCACCAGGGCATTATCCATGCCTCCACGGTCGCCAAATGGCTCGTCACGCCGGATGCTGTTCAGCAGTACAGTTGGCCGTACGTGTGGGGCATTGTGGCGGACTCAGTGAGCTTTTTGCAGGATACAATCGCGACCAAGACGCAGCAGCTGGCCATGGGCTCTTCGTCTCTGGCCGCTTCAGAGGACCACGTGATGACGGATGTGGCGGCGCTGGAGGACTCGCTCAAGAAGTCCCAGGACGAGCTGAAGAAGATGCTCGTGTTGATCTTTGAGGGCTTGAGCCGCGTGATCGTGGAGCACAAGAGCAACTGCGATGCCGAGGGTGTGGCGTACAAGGACAACTGGTTCCTCAGCGTGCTGGCTCGCATGAAAGCCATCGGCAGCAAGTTCCGCGTGGCGCTGGAAGATGTGGTGGACGAGCTTGAAGCCAGCACGTTCCACACCAACACAGCCGACCACGACGCCAAGAAGGTGTTCGAGTACCTTCGCGACTCCTACCGTAGCTCCTAGATGAGGTGCATCCAGCGATCAGTTCGCAGTCAGATCTGGACGTAGAGATCTGTTGCGATGTACGAAATGAATGGATGGAAACACTTTCTTCCTCGTCGTTTTGTTATTCGTACACCACGATCCCACGGAGTTTGCTCCCCCAGGGGAAGGGAGAAGCAAGTAGGCGACACACAGGGCTGTCTTAACTACCGGGCTACATTCATTGGATCCTTCCTTTACGCTCCACGTCCGGGCAGAGTCTTGGCATCCACAGGCACCTGCATCTCGAAGATGTCCAGCTGGCCTTCGTGCTTGACTGCAAAGATACGTCAGTATACCGACCAGATGACATAGCACACGTGTCTGAGCACACGCACCTGCGATGTTGATGTTGGCGCCGTTCGTAACGCGGATATGCCGCTGCACGCAATCGAGCAGCTCGGCCTGCAGCGCCTGGAGGTCCACGCCGGCGAGCACCTGGCTACCGCGCTGGTGCGCCAGAATGATCTGCAGCCGCTCCTTGGCAATGGACTTGGACGTCTTCTCGGTGCCGGACGCCGCTGCGCCCGAGGCGCTCTCACCGAAGAGCGATGCAAGCCACTTCTTGGCTCCGTGGCGAGCGCTGGCCGCCATCTTGTTCTGCTTGCGTAGCCCCTCGATTCCGCCCCGACCCGGATTTGTTTTATACAATTTATATTTAACAACCGAATAAAAATCAGTGGTCTGGGTTTTTCCACACACGGGTTTACCATCATTCCGCGCAAATTGTGGGTTGTGTATAGTATACGCTTCCTGCCCATCCAAAATGGTGGTGCCGGTGAAGGTGTATAGTGGGTGCGGAAAATGTATACTTCACATAAAAAGTGGACGATTTTGCGGAAAACTCAAGTATACGGTATACACGTGCGCGGCCATGCTTGCTCCCTCGAGGGAATGATGATCATGCCATTTGAGAAAGATGGCGGTCGAGGCAACGCCGGCCGCTGCGGCCGATGCGTCGCAGTGGCGCGTGCTGCGCGCTCTCTGCTGGAAGAACTGGCGCATGAAGCAGCGCGAGAGCCCGCTCAATCGCAACCGCACGCGCGGTGGTGGCCAGTGGCTCTTCCCCGGGCTCGTGACCGAGATCATCGCGCCGCTGGCGCTGCTATTGCTGCTCATCCAATGGCTCTGCGGGTATAAGGTCTCGACCGGAGCGGACACCATGTCGCCCACCAGCGTCGAAGAGGCCGCGATCGACATCCAGCAGCGGAAGCTGCTGATGCAACTGGCCTTGAGTTCAGCCAGCTCCGCGTCCAGCACGCTGCTCATGGCTGCGCTGCCCATGGTCCTGGCGCTGAGCAACCAGAGCCTCGCGATTCTCGACCGGAACGAATCACGAGGACTACTGGCGTATCTAGATCGGTAAGGCCCCGCTCCCTTCTGGCTTATGCAAGGGGGGTTGCAGCTCTGATCTCTCTCGATGATGATGCTAGGGAATACCCGGCCGCCGAGGAGCTCGGCATTCCGTCCATCCGCAACATGACCAAGATCGTGCCCTTCGATGAGACGGCAAGCGATGTGGCAGACGCAGATCGATTGCTCTCGGCCTATGCTACGCAGAGCGGGCTCGCCATCTACGCTGCGCTGGATCTGCGCCGGTCGGAAGACTCCAAGAAGGGAGAAGACGAAGCACCGATGGAGGCCATGGTGTTCCTGTACTCGGAGCCTGGCGAGTCTGGGAGCAGCGACCTGACCAACCAGATCAACAAATACTACGCGCACAGTGTCCACGTGGAACACCGGGACCTCGTGATGACGCTGCCCGGTGTCCTGCCATTTCAGTTGGAGACCAACCTGTTTCTGCGCAACCACAGCACGAATGCCAGCATTAACGCCTCAAGCGCATCGCCCTCCACCACGTGCTCAGTGCTGAACCAAATGCTCGCTTCGGGCGGTATCCTGTGGACCGATCTGCCCAAGACATCGCCACTGGGCAACAGCACCAAGGATTGTGCGACGGTCATCAAGAAGGGCGGCTTATCAACGCAGCTAACGCGCTTTCTGGACCACCTTGTGGCGCATGCGGCCAGTCAAGACGAACTGAGCAATGTGAATGCGAATTTCCTGCCCGATCGACCTCGCACGACGGTGTCCGGCATGCTGGAGCAGAACATCATCTTCTACATGACGTATCTGTTCCTCTGGCCGTTCACGCGACTGGTGCGCGACATTGTGATGGAGAAGGAGAAGCAGCTGAAGGAGTATCTACTGATCATGGGCTTGCATCCCATGGCGCTGCTCATGAGCTGGTTCCTGCTTTACCTCGTGGCGTCACTGCTGGTCGTGGTGCTCGCGGTGTTTATGCTTGGCGACGTCATGTTTGTGGCGACCCATGCGAGCTCCAGCTATTTCTTCATCCTACTGCTGATGTTTGTGATCAGCATCCTGCTTTTCGGTCTGGCCATCACGCCCATCTTCAACCAGACCAAGACAGCCGCCGCTGGTGCGCCATTGCTCTATGTGCTGCTTGCGGTGGCTCCATTTATCAAGTCCATGGTGGGAGAAGATGTGCTCGAATCGTACAAGATCGTGCATTTTGTGGTTGAATTCATGGAGCAAACAAGCTCTCCGGTCACGTTCATGGACGCGCTTCATGATGTGCTTGCTCTCGATGCGCTCACAGGCGACATTCGCCCGATTGCATGGACCACTATCTATGGCCCGTGCTGGCAAATGGTGTTTCAAAGCGTTGGATATCTGCTTTTGGGCTGGTACCTTGAAAATGTTTTCCCTCGAACGTTCGGTGTGCGGCAACGGTGGTACTTCATTGTGCTTCCGTCCTATTGGATCTCGCGCTGCTTTCCATCAACTTTACAAGCACCAGATGAGGGTGAAAAGGACGAGCTACTGGGTCTGGAACAACCAACCGAAAGCGATCAATTCAGCGCATCAGCAGTTGACCACACTCTCCGTGAAATGCCGCTCTCCGAATTTCTCATGTCGTTCAAGCCGATTCTATTCGTGAAGGGCCTGTTCAAACGGTACCCGGATGGTAAAGAAGCTGTGAAGAATGTGTCATTTGGCGTGAAGAAAGGTGAAATTTTCGGACTGCTTGGTCCTAATGGCGCAGGTAAAAGCACAATCATGTCGATATTGTGTGGCATGCTGCCTCCAACTGCTGGCGATGCTTTTGTCGGTGCCAAAAGCGTGTCTCGACATCCTGACACAATTCGAAAGAGTCTGAGCGTTTGCTTCCAGCAGAACATTCTGTTTGATGATTTGTCCGTCTGGGAGCATTTGTATTTAGTATGCGAATTGAAATCAGCCATGGGCATCAAGACTCTTGACAAGGAAGCATGTGAATTCAAGCTGCGCCAATTTGGGCTCGATGAAAAACGAGATGCGCTATCAAAGAATTTATCTGGTGGCCAGAAACGCAAATTGTCGCTTGTGTTGGCGTTGATTGATACCTCACACGTCGTTCTACTGGATGAGCCCACTGCTGGAATGGATTTGAAAGCCAGACTTGACACATGGGATGTATTAAAAAGGACAGTTCACAATCGTGCTGTTATTCTGACCACACACTCCATGCAGGAAGCCGAAGCACTTTGCGAGAATATCGGAATCGTGGCCGAAGGAGAATTGAAATGCTGCGGGTCGAGTCTGTTTTTGCGTGAGCGATTTGGCGTGGGCTACAAATTGACTCTTGTCCACAGAGATGACCAGCAAAAGGGAAAGGACAAGCTAGAAATGGATGACAAAGCACGAGCTGCCCGAGATGAAGCGCGAACCTCAAGCTTTGTGGATGTAATTCAACAGTACGTACCAAAGGCAGAAGTTGTCAGTGACAACAAATGGGAGACGCGCTTTCAGCTGACTGATGGCAAAGAAGCCCATTTTACCGGATTGTTTGAAGAGCTTGAGAAAATGAAAACTCAAAACCAAATTAAACGCTACGCGATCGCCGCGACGGATCTGGAAGATGTGTTTGTCCGAGTAACAGAGGGAGAGGCTGTGTATTTCCACGCAAAGGATGACAAGAATGATTCGAGTGCGACTGATGCTGCTGTAGAGAAGAAGAAACGCCTGGAAGCGGTTCAACGTACCCAATCAATTTCAAGTATATCAATGTCGGCATGGGAAACAGCAATGACGCAAATGAAGGCTTTGGTTGTGAAGCGTTGGAAAATGATGATCCGCGATAAGAAGACTCTTCTAGCCCAGTACATTTGGCCGATCGCTCTTTTTACGATCCTGGTTGCTATCCTTCAGCATTTATTCAATGGAATGGCCGCCCCTGAAACGATCACCACTCTGCCTTCGTCAGCTTTCAAATCGTCAATTCTCATCGCTTCGGATGCCGATTTCGAAACGCCGGTTCAAAGTATCGTCGATGGATTTGTTCTCGGAGCCCATACGGTGGTGTACAGTCAGGCGGCGAGTGAAAGTGATATGCTGAATCTGATGCTCAAGAATTACACCGGGACAACCTTCTTTGCTGGAGTTTTCGTTTCCAATGTGAGCTTGCTGACTGCTCCGTTATCAGATCTTCTTGAGTATTCTCTTTTCTACAACAAGAGCATTGCACGATCGCTCCCTGTGGCTATCGAGTGGATGTCACAAGGTTATTGCAAGGCTTTACTCAATACGACTAACATGGTCGGAGATTGTGATCTGGTTGTCAAGAAAGCTCCGATCTTTCGCACAGGTGCAATTGCAGTGCAAACAGAAGCAACATCCCGGTCAAAGCAGGATGATATGGATATTAGCGACGTTGATGCCATCTCCCGTCGTATTATGGTGGCTTTCTACCTGCTCATTACTATGAGCTCAATCGCTTCGTTCTATGTGTCATCGGTGGTCAAGGAAAAAGAGAATGGACTCAAACGCCTTCAGTATCTTCATTTGGCTTCGAGAAATGCATCCGCGGTGTACTGGAGCTCACATTTCCTGTTTGATTTGGTGGGCTATCTCCTCGCAACCGGAGTGATCTGCTTTGTGCTTCTCGTGCTGTTCACCGCATCAATGACGTTGAATATGCTGGCGGCTTGGATGGTGAGCATGCTTCTTTTTGGATTTGCGGTGCTCCCATTCATGTACACATTCTCGCTCGTTTTCTCGTCGCACTCGTCAGCACAATCGTTCATGTCGTACATGTCATTTTTCCAGATTCTAGCGACCTCAGTCGTGTTTGTGATATCTATGGTGCCTGGATTGTGCTCCAAGGTGAAGACGATCACGTTTTTCCTGCAGTTCTTCCCTCTATTCACGTTTGGTAATGCTGTGCTCAATGTGGCGGCGCTTTCTTGGGCTCCAATCCGCAGTTTGTGCTTCGCAATGACTGAAGATGGTAACACCGAGAACCAGGGAGAACTTGTGGCATTGATGATGAACTCGTTTGCCGGAGGCGACAACGCGCCTAAAGTGTGGGACTGGGAAATCACGGGTAGCCAATTTGTCGCGCTTGCGCTCTCTGGTATTATGTACTGGATCCTGCTGTTCGCGTTTGATCAACTCCAAATGTATCCGTCAGTCGCTGCAAGCAGATGCAGCCAAGTCATTGGCTGGGTCCGACGTATTTTCAATGCGCATGATTATGTTAACGCTGGCCAGCTCAGTCCTCACCACATAGACGACCTCGAAAACCCAACACATCAGCACACCGTTCAGGTCTCCCATATCACGAAGGTGTACAACCCGAAAGGTTCTGCAGCACAAGCATCGGACTCAGTTTCCAGTCCAAACGAGGCACCGAATATGAACGAGCAAGGGCAAGTCGTTGCTTTAAGTGACGTCAGCTTCTCAGTCGAAGAAAACGATTGCATCGCGCTTTTGGGTGTCAACGGCTCGGGCAAGTCCACCATGTTTGAGATTCTCACGGGTGGCATTGCACCCACAAGTGGACATGCGCTGGTAGACAGATTTGACGCGACGTTGCAGCCTCAGGAAGCCAGCGAGAAGTTCGGCTACTGCCCTCAGATCAACATCTTTTTCGGGGAAATGAGCGTACGTGAACACTTGGAGCTCGTCTACCGGCTTCGATGCCGCCGAAAGGGGTCCCCACAAGAGGAAAAGAGCGTCATAGCGACGTTGATGGATCGCTTGGATATGTTCCCTGTTGAGAAGACGCCAGCTGAGCATCTTAGCGGCGGCAATAAGCGGCGTCTGATGCTTGCGCTGTCCTTTTTGAGCGAAGAAACCTCGCTGCTCCTACTCGATGAACCGTCGGCTGGTGTCGATGTCGTGGCGCGACGACTGATGTGGCGAGTCTTGTACGAGACCCAGCAAAGCGACCGCAAGACCAGCTGCGTGTTCACGACACATAGCATGGAGGAAGCTGAAGCCGTGTGTGCAAACGCAGTGATTCTCTTCAAGGGAAAACGTGTATGGGCCGGAAGCATTCCTGATCTGAAGCAGCACGTTGCACGTGGAATCTCAATCAGTTTGCGTCTGGATACGAAGATCGTCTGGGAGCCCGAGCGTGTCCATGCGTACGGCTGTCTGGTATACCGAATGCTCTTTGATAGCGATGGCGAAACCGAGCCGGCCGTGGCTGATGTCGTCGAAGGTCGCATCCCGATGTCGGAGCTGAAAAATGCGTGGAAGGCTTGTCGAGCGCAATTCCAAGCTTCCAAGCCCATGTTTATGAATGCCTCCGAGCCATCCGAGGAGTCGTCCTGGATTGAGAATCTGGCCGCCCGACTCCAAGATAACGACGAAGACATCCACATCATGGAGTTTGTTAAGGAGTGGCTCGTTCAGGAATCCTTCGAGCGCGTGGAAGTCTCGCTCTTCAAGGCTCATTTCACAGCCCGATCCGGACAGGAAGTGAAGCGCGTGGCTCTACAGTCGGCCGCCAGTGCCACAAGCGCGACCTACGAGACCAGCTGCACCGATTCATTCGGTCTATCGGACGTGTTTGCATTGCTTGAGGCGCACAAGTTCGGCCTGGCCATTGCGGCCTATAGTGTCAGCGAGTTGTCATTAGAGCGCGTCTTTGAGCAGTTCACATGAGCTCGTACCGAAGCGTATCCATAAATACAATCCCGTAAATAATTACCGGTCCTCCCTGTTTTTACACTCGGCGGTTCTCTGAGCCGTCGAACCGCCGTAACGGTTCGCCCCTTCCCAATGAAACCACTCATTCCCCCTAGCCAGTCATTCAAAGCAAAACGGTCCAGGAGCTCCCACGGGCCAGAGGAAGCATCATTGCAGCATTGCCCACCTCCCCGTGCCTTCAAACGGACTTCCTCCGTCCGCTGGCTACAGGTCGTTCTGCTGACTGTGCGTACGAACCAGCGTATGTGTCTGTGTATATGCATGTGGGTTTGCCTCTCGTGGAAAACGTAGTGATTAGCGCAAATGAATGTCGCCGCCCCAGACAGTATTAACTTTCGTTATGTTGAGTGCATTAAGAGGAGGGTTTTTAACAGGACTCTCCATGAACGTTCTCCAAACCACCAATATGTATATGTGTATTTATGCGTATCTATATGTGTTGCATTGTGGCAAGTGTTATGATGACATTATATACCCAGCTCGCTTCGAGTTATTCGATGAAGAGAATTTGATTCCGAGGGGTCACTCCCTCTTGTCTGACCATTTGTTATAGCCATGCATTGCGTATTGTTTTATATCAATTGGCCTTTGGCAATCGTATGCTGATGATCGAAACTTATCCCTGTCCGACACTGGAGGAACGCATTCCTCCGCACGTGGAGATAACACAGTGTAACTTTTCAATTTTCCTCTGAATACTATTGACCAAAAGGCCATCGCAATTGACTCGTACTGGAATGAGGAATTTATCACAATCGGTGAGAAAGCGGGCTCCGTTTTGGAAGCTTGCTCTCATAATTAAAGGATCCAGTGACTTCATAGTTATCTGACCAGTAGCTCATCTATATTATATTGCATGTTGATTTCTAGCGATCACTATAAGATCCATTGCTGCATGTTGCAGCCCAGACTGTCGACTGAGAGATGACTCGAATCTGTCGTACACACATTACACACGCAACATACATAACTGTCGATTGATTATGGTCTCGTTAGATTGAATATCTCACAGAAGCAACATGATAACACGACTACAGCAAGTTGGAGTCGTGGTTGCCTAGGCATCCACAGGCTTGGCATTCATGAACATGGCCCCTTTGATCGGCAGAGTGATCGACACGTCGTACGTGATGTGCTGACCAGGCACCAGTTCCAATTCAAACTTGCTCAGCAGACTCGTGATCACCATCTTCATCTCCATCATGGCCAGGTTAATGCCCAGACACACGCGAGGGCCGGCGTTGAAGGCACAGAACTTGTAGGGCGACACAGGAATGATGCGACCCGTTTGTGGGTCGATCCAACGCTCAGGCTTGAACTGCTTGGCATCAGGGCCCCAGACTTTCTCCATGCGACCCATGACGTACGGCGGGATCATGACGACCTCGCCAGCCTTGATGAACGTGCCGTCGGACAACACGGTGTCTCGGTTGGCCTGCTTGACGCTGCCTGGAACTGAGGGATACAGACGCAGTGTTTCCTTCAACACTGCTTCCAGGTACACAAATTCATGGGATTGCTCCATGCTGATGGCTTCAAGCGAACCTCCAAACTTCTGTCGCTTGGCTTCCATTTCGGCTCGTAGTTTGCGTTCGACCTCAGGATGGTGGCTGAGCGAGTAGAGGAACCAGCTTAGCGCCTGGGCCGTGGTGTCGCGTCCGGCGATGAGGAAGTTCACCACGATATCACGCAAGTAGACTGGATCGAACGGTTCTTCCGTGCCATCGGGCGCTTTGTGGTTCACGTTGTCCAGAAACAGCGACACGAGGTCTTTCTTGTGCTTCTTACTTGACAAATAGCCACCGTTCGCTCGTCTCTCGAGCGACTGGGCGATGATACCGAGTACCGTGTCGTCCACGACCTTGATGTGCTGCTTCAGTTGACGCTCGGCACCAAGATTGAGCCAGCGCATGGCTTTCCACAGGAACTCTGGCCATACAAAGCGGAGCAGAAGAACGCGCTGCGCTCCATCGAACGCTGCTTGGAACGGATGGTCCTCTTCAGCATCCAGACAGCCCAGTTCAACGCCAAAGCCGATCTCAGCGAAGCCCTCAATCGTGAACCGGTTGAGCAATTTCACCATGTCGATCGGCTTTTGAGTCTTCACGCTGCGCTCTAGGATCGTGTGCATGACCGGAAGCAGCTTGTGCACGCTCTTGGCCATGGATTCGCGCAGCGCGTTCATGGTGAACAGATTGCTGGCCGTCTTGCGCTGGTGCACCCAGCGGTGGCCGTCGACTGCGAAGATGCCGTTGCCCAGCAGATCGGTCAAGATGTTGTACATGTTGGGTCCCTTGTCAAAGACGTCGAACTGGCGCTTGAGCACGTCTTCGGTCAGTTCTGGGTCGGCCATCATGATCTGACGAGGGGCTCCAAGGTACTCCATCAACAGCGGCCGATTGCCGCATCCGTCCTGCAGCTCCACGTACCAGTCCTGGAGCCGCGGCATGTTGTAGACCAGCGACAGCGTGTCGCCAAAGAACGGCACGTGGTACGGCGTATGCGGGAGCTTGGGCGCCTTGCGCTGGGCCTCGGATATCGTGAGCAGCCCATAGACCCACTGAGCTGTGCGCCAGGCCACGAACGTGGGCAGCGCCAGCACCAGAGCCTGGGTCCATGCGGACTCGTGCAGCGATTCCCACTGCGCCAGCATCTGGAGAGCGCGTTTCAAAGTGAGACCGGAGGAAAATAAATGGAACCACGGCGTCTGTGCCCCTCACCCTTGACCCGACCACTCTGGTGGATGCATCTGGATACCACTCACGATCCAACGCAACTACAAGCATCCGACGGACTTGATGGTGGACATGGCGCCTTTCATCCACAGAGTGAAGCCATGGCGTCGTCAGTGATATGCTGGCAGGGCATGCACCAATGCCAGCTCCAGCCGGCCATTCGCGTCAGCATCTCGGCCAGTGGAGGACCAGGAGAGCCCTTGGGCCATTGTGCTGTTGTTTTGAACACCGTGGTACGCCTTGGCCATTGTGGGTACTGTGGGCGCATGTCCCCATCACAAAACCGGTACGTGCCTAAGTCAGATACCGGTTTTTGCAGATGTTGTGTGGCCTACAGTAATCTAATAAATATGGCCTAGTGTAGGACATTGGTCCTAGTATTCGCGAGTATCTAATACTACTAAATAATATCTAATACCTCATTTGAAATTGACAGTATTAATAGTTTATAGGATTCGTGAGCACCAGTCAGAAGTAGTAGTTACTACTACTCAGCAAAATCTGGTTAATCTTAACCCCTGATCTTGACTTCTCAAGTGAGACCTTTGGAGACGATGGCCGATATCCAGGCGCTGAGTGAGCTGCTGAGCAGACTGCAGGACGACCATGACGACGTGTGTGGACTTGATGCTGGTAGTGAGGCGGTACCCACAGCAGCTGATGCCTGTTTGCTGTGTGGTAGGACACGCGCCACACTGGACCGACGCCGGCGTCGTTTGGGCAGACCAGCAAGCTGCCTGAAGGTCTCGATCTCTCTACCTCTCCCCAACGCTCTTTGATTGAGCTGCGTCTGATAACAAATGCTCCTCTGTTGACTGACAGTGACGCGCCCAATCGGCCAGATCAGACAGGTGGATCCCAGAGCGATCTGGCAGATCGACGAAGTCCCCAGCGATGACGAGGACGATGACGCCTACGAGACGCGAACACGACCCGAGTGCGTATCCACACTCGCAAACCAGCGATCTCTGTGATCTGAACATGTGGCCTGTAGGTTTGAGATCCTGTACAAGCAGAGCGTGATGACGGAAGACGTGTTCCTGGGCCTGAGCGACAAGGATCCGTCGTCTGCGCATTGTGAGGCCATGGTCGTGCGCGTGAGCTGCCCAAAGCATCGGCTGGAGGACATTGAGTTAGACGTCAAGAAGCAGAAACTGCTGCTGCAGTCCTCGACACTGTAAGCTTCTCGCCTTGTGATCTTCCTCCTCTGAGCTAATATGTGTGGACTGACTGGGAGTAGTAAGCTGTCGTTGTATCTGCCATATCCAGTCCGGTCGAAGGACGGCCAAGCGAAATGGGACCATGCCAAGCAGACGCTGGCTATCACACTGCCTATCATTCGGGATGAGTGGTGAGTCAAGCCTCAATGCCAAGATCAGAGGGGGGCCTTGTATTCAATAGCACCAATCAACTCGGCAACAATATCCAGACATTGAGATCACGAGGTAACTCGCGATGTGGCATGATAGACCCTCAACTTTACATATAAACGCACGGCTATCGCTCAGTTTACGCGTCCACGGGCCTGACCCACATGAACATGCCTTCCTTCATGGGCAGAGTGATAGACACGTCGTACGTGATGTGCTGGCCAGACACCAATTCCAGCTTAAACTTGCTCAGCAAACTGGCCACCACCATCTTCATCTCCATCATGGCCAGGTTCATGCCCAGACACACGCGAGGGCCAGCATGGAACGCACTAAACTTGAAGGGCGAAAGGTGAATGATGCGGCCAGTCTGTGGGTCGATCCAGCGCTCGGGCTTGAACTGCTTGGCGTCAGGGCCCCAGACTTTCTCCATGCGACCCATGACGTAAGACGGGATCATGACGACATTGCCAGCCTTGACGAACGTGCCGTCGGACAGCACAGTGTCTCGGTTGGCCTGCTTGATGTTGCATGGGACTGAGGGATACAGACGCAGCGTTTCCTTCAGAGTAGCTTCCAGGTACACGAGCTCTTGCGCTTGCTCCATGGTTAAAGCGTCCAGTGAGCCAAATTGCTGACGCTTGGCTTTCAACTCGGCTCTCAGCTTTCTCTCGACCTCTGGATGCTGACTGAGCGAGTAGAGAAACCAGCTGAGCGCCTGGGCCGTGGTGTCGCGTCCGGCCATGAGAAAGCTCACGACGATATCGCGCAAGTAGACCGGATCGAACGGTTCTTCCGTGCCGTCGGGCGCATTGTGGCTCACGCTGTCCAGAAACAGCGACACGATATCGTGTTTTTCATGGTCGCTGGTACCATTCGCTCGTCTCTCGAGTGCTTGGGAGATGATACCAAATACCATATCATCAATCACTTTGATATGCTTCTTCAGTTCTCGCTCGCCTCCAACATTGAGCCAGCGCATGGCTTTCCACAGGAACCGTGGACGCACGAACCGGAGCAAAAGGATACACTGCGCTCCATCGAACGCTTCCTGGAACGGATGGTCTTCTGCTGCATCAAGACAGCCCAGCTCCACGCCAAAGCCGATCTCAGCGAAGCCCTCAATCGTGAACCGGTTGAGCAGCTTCACCATATCGATTGGCGCCTGCGTCTTCATGCTGCGCTCTAGGATCGTGTGCATAACTGGAAGCAGCTTGTGGACACTCTTGGCCATGGATCCCCTCAGCGCCTTCATGGTGAACAGATTGCTAGCCGTCTTGCGCTGGTGCACCCAGTGATGGCCATCGACCACGAGTATTCCGTTGCCCAACATATCCTTGAGGCCGTCATGCATGCGTGGGCCTTTGTCAAAGACGTCGAACTGCCGCTTGAGCACGTCTTCAATCAGCTCGGGCGTGGCCAGGATAAGCTGGCCTGGGTTGCCCACGATATCGATCGCGTGCGGTCGATTGCCGTACTTCTCCTGAACGTCGATGAACCAGTCGTAGACCCGCGGCAACTGGTAGGCCATGGTCAGCGTATCGCCCAGGATAGGCAGGTAGAACGGTGGCCGTGGCGGCTTGGGCGCCTTGCGCTGGGCCTCGGGCATCGTGAGCAGCTCATAGACCCACTGCGCTGTGCGCCAGGCCACGAATGTGGGCAGCACTAACACCAGAGCACTGGTCCATGGGGACTCGTGCAGCGATTCCCACTGCGTCAGCATTTAGGAGAGAGGTCCGGAGAGAGACTGAGTGTGGGACTGACGCCATGCCGCGGTGTATCGGACCTCGCAATTGACAAGTCCACTGTGAGATCAGTTTTATACAATGACCGGCCGAATACCGGTACACGTGTAACTTCAACCGGTTTATGATGATGTTTTCGGGAGCTGGTCGTAAACATTGGTGGTCCCACCACCAAGATCTCACTTTGGCTTTGGCTTGCTCTTCAACGTTGCAATGCTGACGAAGTGGACATCGCTGCACGAGTCGGTGTGGGCCAATGCGCTTCTGCTGGCTCTGCCCACGCTCGTAGTGTGGTATGCTGCCCAGTGGGTCTATGAGCTGCTCACGATGTCCGAGGCCCAGCGCAAATCGCCCAAGCACCCGCGCCCACCATTCCACCTGCCGATCCTGGGCGATACGCTGTCGGCCGCCTACAACACTCCGCGTATACAGGATTGGCTCACGGAGCTGCAGGACAAGTTCCAGAACCGGCCGCACGTGATGAAGATCATCGGCGCTCCGCCCATCGTGGTGCTGGCCACGCCGGAGCATTTCGAAGACGTGCTCAAGCGCCAGTTCGACGTCTTTGACAAGGGGCCACACATGCACGACATCTTGACCGATCTGCTGGGCAACGGCATCTTCGCAGTCGACGGCCACCGCTGGGTGCACCAGCGCAAGACGGCCAGCAATCTGTTCACCATGAAGACGTTACGCGATTCCATGGCCAAGAGCGTGCACAAGTTGCTTCCAGTAGTTCATGGCATCTTCCAACGCAGCATCGCGATTCAGGAGCCGATCGATATTGTCAAACTACTGAACCGGTTCACGATTGAGGGCTTTGCAGAGATCGGTTTTGGCGTGGAGCTGGGCTGTTTGGATTCGCCGGAGGATCATCCGTTTCAAGCAGCGTTCGATGGCGCGCAGCGTATCCTTGTGCTTCGGTTTATTCGCCCACAGTTCGTGTGGAAACTCATGCGCTGGCTCAACATTGGAGGTGAGCGGGAACTCAAGAAGAATATCAAGGTCGTGGACGATACTGTGCTGGCCATCATCTCCCAATCACTCGAGAGACGCGCAAGTGGTGGCCACTCCACCAACAACGAGCGCAAGCAGGACATTGTCTCGCTGTTTCTGGATAATGTGAGCCACAATGCGGCTGGTGGCAATGAAGAACCTTTCGATCCGATCTTCTTGCGGGATATCGTGGTGAACTTCCTCATCGCTGGACGAGACACCACGGCCCAAGCACTCAGCTGGTTCTTCTACTCGCTGAGCCGAAACCCAGAGGTCGAACGCAAGTTGCGAGCCGAGATGGAATCCAAGCGGCAGCAGTTCGGAGGCTCTCTTGAGGCCATCAGCATGGAACAAGCGCAAGAACTAGTGTACTTGGAAGCAGCGCTTAAGGAAACACTGCGCTTGTATCCGTCAGTTCCGAACAACATCAAGGAGGCCAACCGAGACACTGTGCTCTCCGATGGCACATTCATCAAGGCCGGCGCTGCTGTCATGATCCCTTCATACGTCATGGGCCGCATGAAGCAAGTGTGGGGGCCAGATGCCAAGCAGTTCAAGCCTGAGCGATGGATTGACCCGCACACTGGCCGCATCATCACTCTGTCGGCCTACAAGTTCAATTCCTTCCACGCTGGTCCCCGCATGTGTCTGGGCATGAACCTGGCCATGATGGAGATGAAGATGGTGGTTGTCAGTCTGTTGAGCAAGTTTGAATTGGAGCTGGTGCCAGGCCAGCACATTACGTACGACATGTCGCTGACGCTGCCGATGAAAGGCGCCATGCTCATGCGCGTCAAGCCTGCGCAAGCTTAGCTGGCCATTTGTGTTGTTGCTTTGAAAATCGATTTGGATGTATTGTTGAGTCTATAATTCAGATAACGTGCGTGTTGCATACTTAATTCAAGTTGCTTTAAAACAATTGGAAGCTCCAATTGATTTCTAACTGTCGTATGAAATCCGTCTCGAGTCCTGGCTAACTCTGGTTCCAACTGTGAGATCTCCAAATGGCCGTGAAGTGGGAAGGTTCGACTTCGTGGGTCGATGGACTGCTGATTACTACAGCCGTGCTCCTTCTCTGGAGCGCGGGTCGATGGATTTATGATCGCCTCACGATGCCCGAGGCTGAGAGCAAGGCTCCCAAGCTTCCACACCCGCCATTCCGCCTGCCGGTTCTGGGTGACACGCTCTCGGCCACGTACCACACGCCCCACTTCTACGACTGGCTCACGACTCTGCAAGACACGTTCCAGAACAGGCCCAATTCGCTCAAGATCATCGGTGTTCCGCTTCAGGTCGTGCTGGCGACGCCAGAGCTATTCGAAGATGTGCTTAAACGTCAGTTTGATTGCTTTGACAAGGGGCCACGTCTGCATGAAATCCTAGCGGACCTGTTTGGCAACGGCATCTTCTCGGTCGATGGACATCGCTGGGTGCACCAGCGCAAGACGGCCAGCAACCTGTTCACGACCAAGACGCTGCGTGAATCCATGACCCAGAGCGTGCGCAAGCTGCTTCCGATCATGCATACGATATTCAGTCGCCATGCTTCGACGCAAGAGCCAATTGATATGGTGAAACTGCTGAATCGGTTTACAGTTGAATTCTTTGCAAAGATTGGCTTCGGTGTGGAGCTAGGCTGCCTGGATGCGCCGAACGATCACGCTTTCCAGGCTGCGTTTGATGGAGCGCAACGCTGTATCAGTCTGCGATTGATCCGTCCACGATTCCTGTGGAAAGCCATGCGCTGGCTCAGTATCGGGTGCGAGCGCGATCTGAAACAGCATATCAATGCTGTGGACGACATGGTGTACGGGATCATTTCCCAGTCGCTAAAGAAGAGAGCGAGTTCAAGCTCCAATGCGAATGAAACAGTTCAGCAGAGCATCGTATCGCTGTTCCTGGACGGTGTGAACCACAGCAAAGCTACAAGTGACAATACTGATGCCCAAGAACCTATTGATCCGATCTTCATCCGCGATATTGTGGTCAGCTTTACCATCGCTGGTCGTGACACCACAGCTCAAGCTCTGAGCTGGTTCCTCTACTTGCTCAGTCAGCACCCAAAGGTTGAGCGTAAGCTACGGACGGAAATGGAATTGAAGCGGGAGCAGTTCGGAGGCTGCTCACTTGATGCTCTGACCATGGAGCAAGCGCAAGAACTGGTGTATCTGGAAGCCACGATCAAGGAGACCTTGCGCTTGTATCCGTCAGTTCCGAACAATGTCAAACATGCCAATCGAGATACTGTTCTATATGATGGCACATTCATCAAGGCTGGTACGGCCGTGCTGATCCCGTCGTACGTCATGGGCCGCATGGAACAAGTCTGGGGTCCAGACGCTAAGCAGTTCAAGCCTGAGCGATGGATTGACCCTCAGACTGGTCGTATCATCACTCTGTCGGCCTACAAGTTCAATTCCTTCCACGCTGGCCCGCGCATGTGCCTGGGCATGAACCTGGCCATGATGGAGATGAAGATGGTAGCGGCCAGTCTGTTGAGCAAGTTCGAGTTGGAGCTGGTGCCAGGCCAGCACAT